>JASGXE010006194.1:0-23202 GCA_030068105.1 Sinentomon sp. SZTP_YWyxl
ACTGATAGAAACTTGGTATAGTTCTCTCCCCATGGGACGTTTTGAAAGCTGCTTATTAAAAGCGCTTTCGTAATTGATTAATGGTATAAACAGCTCACAAATGTTCTGAGAAATATTCGATCATCCTCGAAGTTCAATGTAAATCCCCAACGATGTGTAATTTCTTCAACGATTTTTATGGATTAGCGGCACCAACACAGACCAGTGGTCTTAATCATTTCTTGGCGCACATTACTGGCACAGTTCTCCGTTTTGTAATTTGTCATTGTCGAATCCAATAAATCAGCTCATATCAGAATTCTTGAACTCAATCCGTGGGTGTAAAGATCATGTTTTCCCTTTATTCCATTGCATAGCAAACATTTTGCGTTGCAACCAGAGAAAAGAAGCCAGATAAATCCATCCATAATGCACAAATTCTGAACAGAGATTTGCATCCTCGGTGGCATTGGACGGCATTAGTAAATCCCTACTAGATCCGTGATGATAAGGGTCTTCAATTAGAGAGTTTTTAGAAAGCCTTCCGATTCTATTTTATTGCATTTTTCAACAGTCATTAGTGAATCCCTTCTTGATCCGTGATGACAAGGGCTTCAATTAGAGAGTTTTTAGAAAGCCTTCCGATTCTATTTTATTGCATTTTTTCAACAGTCTGCCGCCACGTGTTTTACCACAAATTGCGCATTGGTCTATGTTCGCCTAAAACACGTTAACGCACCTACCAACGCTTGTTATTACTGACCGGTATGGACATCTATTTCCATACTAAAAGGTGTTGATCAGAACGCAGCTAGCTGCTGAAGACGTTTATCAATAAATCAAACTGTGAAACTGTTTTCGAGTTTCATCAAATTCCTAAACGAATAAAGCAGAATCTGTGAAGTGCTCAGTCAAAAATATGCTAGTTAGTAGTTACTACTGCACTGACTAACTTTATAGGTTTGCTTAAGGCGTACACGTATACACACAGGTTGACGCCACGGAAAGATTTCCAAAATTTGTACCATAAAATGCATGTGTACAAGTTCAACCTGTATGTGTATTTTCTGAAGTATTTGTGTGTACTTTTATAATAAAAATTCCAGTCTATAAATTCTTTTCGAAAGCGTTAAATTGTGACTGGATACAGTAGACTTGATATACGTTCGAATTCTTCATAATGACGATACGTCGATGTCAACAACTGTTCAGTGAGACCTTTCCCTTTGACCTTTGCATGCCATTTCATGCAAGAAAAATGACTTAGATACACGTGATTTGTTAGCGCAGACTGTTTTCAACCGCCAGCAATAATTTGAAATAATTGTGCTTTTCATACACTGATTTAAAAAAAACTACTCTATCAAATAGGAAAACGCTATTTTCAACCTCTGTGTTCCAGATGGAACCTTTCATAAGTTATTTAATCACTATTGCATGCAGACATTTTGTTATGCCGAAGCTCTCTTTTTGTCACGCTGAATGACGTGCAGAATAGGTACACCAAGTTAAAAGTTGTGTAAAACAAAATCATGGTTGGGGACACTATTTTTCCGACACTACTGAACAACATGCGTGAAGGAAAAGCAGTTAACGAATATCACACGGCGATGGTCGAACAGTGAAGCGGTTCTTCAAAATACATACGAGTGCTTGGAAAACGTTATCAGTTATGCAAAAAAGACCAGCACCTTCGCCTCCACCTCCGAACAGACTCCGACTGAACATCCCTCAGTTGAACAATAACCTTGCGCCAAATGGCACATCGCGCAAGGGCAGCGGCGGCCTCTCCGCGCGGCCGAACGTCCCGACACTCAAAATCGAAACGCCCTCCAGATTTCTCTCCCCGACATCCCAGCCATATCCGAGACCTGGAAGCAGGGGAGGCTCCGTTTCACCCAGGCCTGGAATGGGACCTTTGGGTGCCTACCAGAACCAGTCAAAGGCTGGGAACTACGTGTTCAAGCAGTTTCGGGACGTTAAAGACTTCACTATGGCCACCGCCAAATCGGGAATGAGCGTCGGAGAGAAGTCGGCATTTTGGTTCTTCAACAAAATAAAGGACCTCAGCCGGCGTTGGTTCACACATATATTTCTCAGCATCATAGTGATCGCGTTTACGATGATCGGGGCGCTTCTGTTCGTCGCGATCGAATCGCCCAAAGAGGAGCTGCAACGTGCCGAGAACGCCCAGAACATGAAGATGCTTCTCACCGACCTCTGGACGTTGAGCAGGTCGAAGTACGTTAACGAGAGGTTGTGGGAGAAGAAAGCGTCGGCCATCCTCATAAAGTACGA
Source organism: Sinentomon sp. SZTP_YWyxl (assembly GCA_030068105.1). Classification (NCBI taxonomy): domain Eukaryota; kingdom Metazoa; phylum Arthropoda; class Protura; order Sinentomata; family Sinentomidae; genus Sinentomon; species Sinentomon sp. SZTP_YWyxl. The sequence goes on from JASGXE010006194.1 coordinate 2,278, forward strand.
TGGAAGCTTCCAAGAAGACAAAGGCCCCGTTTGGACCTTCTGGAACGCAGTCTTTTACTGCGGCACAATCTTCACGACGATAGGTAATGTCTGACACAAATTTTGTCCGACTTACTTGTCAAGCCCTTGAATGTTTGTTTGAAAATAACAAGGTGTGGAGTCTAACAAGTATCATGGTGTGGCATCTAATAGTCAACTTCACAATATAACCACCTGCTAATGTAATATGTGTTGGCTCTTAACTCCTACTGTGTGCTCTTTCCTCCTGTGTGAGCTTTAACTTCTAACTCTCTGCCAGTTTCAGATATCTTCGCATTGAATATTGGCCCACTCAGTTTTGAACTTCAGATTGCGGAAAAGCAAAATAGAAATTAATAGGAATAGAAAGATCAAAATATTTAAGAAACCCTAACATGTTCTTAAAGGAATAGGTACAATTTTTTAAAATGAAATCAGCTACAAGATAATGAAGACAGATAGAAATGTCCGTTGGCAAAGTACGTAATCATGACTTTCATCTGAATCAATGAGAGACAAAGCGCACGTTTAAAAGTTAAAATTAAATTGAACTGAATTACTTCATTTAATGAATGTGGACATCACAGAAATTGAAACACAATAAAATAAATGTTAATGCAATGAAAAGGACTACATTCCAAGACATCCCAAAAAACTTCAAAAAGAGCAAGTACTAACGTGAATTTGAGCAGTGAAACTGTGAAAAGGAGCATTGCATGGGATGGAGCTCTCAAAGAATGTCCTGAGACGTTCTTTCAGAAGATTGGTAAAAATCGGGGGTGCAGACAGTTTTCCAGCAAGGAATTCCTGTCTGAAATCGTTCTCTGAAGAAAAGAGTATTTCTGCACGTAAGTCCTAGAGCGTGGCCGAGTCCTCATTAATTTGAATTGGTGGGCATTCCGAGAAATGTACGTGGGTCTCAGAATAAATGGTAACAACTCACTCCAACCACACTTTGAAAGTACTTTGAATAGGCAGGAGTCCAGTTTCGTTTTGAAATCATCTCAGACACACTGCAATGCAACAAGAACATTAATTTGCAGTCACAAAACCAACTCCCAAATACCGTAATTTTTCAAATGAGCACAGGTCATCAGCAAGGTAATGGTCCCAAATTAACGATGCATATTCAAGCTGAGGTCTAACAAAAGCAAGGTAAGCAAGCTCTCTTGCACTTGGCGGATTTCCCTTAAAATTTGGCGGATGAAATACATGGCATTACATGCTCTATAACAATAATTGTATTGATGTGCAGAGACCAACTTAAATCGGTAGTGAGGTTAACACCAAGATAACTTATTTTTCGACATATTCAAGCACGGCACCATTCATGGCGTAATTTTGGCTAACTGGACAGCGTATTACGAATAAAGATACGACTTTCCAATTTTGGCGTATAAGTTTCAGCGTGAAATTGATAGCAGGCCGCTCTAGAGAGCTCCCGGCAGTCAGCGATGGAACAAATTTTCGGTTTTGAACACAATCATTGGAGAAGCAACGAATATTGTATGAATTGTCAAAATAGGAGCAGATCATTGACATTATTAAAGGGGGTGACCAAGTCCACTATACCCTGTGACACTCCAGAAGTCACAGGTGTAGCTCAGATACGAAATTCTTTCTCAAGCTTCGCATGAGAAACAGCATCAAGTGATTGGCAAAAGTATGAAATATTGCATCAGTTTGACCTGAGTCACCCAGCCCAGAAAACAAATCATGAACAAAGCAACCTGATCCGCAGAAGCGAAACGCGAACGAAAGCCTTGCTGTTTGGGGAGATTTAATTATTTGCTTCAAGAAAATTGCGGATATGGGAATCAAGAAAGTATTCAAGTAGCTTGCAGCAGTCCCTGGTGACAGAGATGGGCCTATCGTTACAGCAAATTTTAAGCCGTTCTTTTTGTATTATTGGAGACCCGGTGGTAGCAACTTTCCAGGATGCTGGTAGAGAACAGTGAAAAGGCTCCGACCGAACATTGCCTTCAGGAACGGGGCGATTGAGGCTGGAACAAGTGTATCGGCATGCACACACCATCATAATGGCTATTCTAAAAACGTTTAATCCACCTGACAATATGGCAGAAACTAGAGAAGTGCTAGGCAAAGCTAGTTCCGGGTACACAATCAAACATCTTGCTCGTGTCCGTTTTTGGAGTGAACACGGCAAAAGTAGTTGTGCAAGAGATGTGCTCTATCAACATCACAAATCCAATGTTCACCAGATTCACTTGATAAGCTGCATAAAGTCGCAGGACGTCTGGGAACATTTTCGCATGCTGCCAAAAGTTATTTGCAACGCCTATGGGCTCCTTATTAAGGACGAAAGGTGATCATTCTGGGAAGAAAATTTCAGTGCAGGTACGTATAGGTGTAGGTACACTGATCAAGGAAATAGAATGCGCATTCTGGGGTTGCCATTAGCTTTGATCGGGGCGATGGACAAACGTCCACACGGACAAACGTCCAAACGGAAAAATGTCCACAAAGTGTGGACATTTTTCCGTGTGGACGTTTGTCCGTGTGGAAGTTTGTGTGGACGTTTGTCCGTGTGGACGTTTGTCCGCGTCCCCTAGGATTCAATAAAATACTGAAGGCCAGCAGTGTTCGCCAAGTTGAAAAGAAGAACATTCCGCGAGAAATTTACGTAGCTAAAGAAAGCTGTAACGACAACATATGGCCACTGATACCAGCATCATTGCTAGCGGACAGGACCATGTTTGGAGGCCGGCGAAAAAACACGTCCAATTGATTTGATCCTCTGATTGGTGCTGAGGGAAATACATTTTTTACAAATTTTCAATTACATATTTGTTAACATTGGCACCGGAAATGGAGATCGTCGTATCTGGAGATATGAAGCGGTCATTTTAATTTATAGCATAGGGAGCAACCAAAACAACTGGAAACTGCACATCACGCAAAAAATCAAATTATTCAAATGCAAGGTCCACATTCAAAAATAAACTAATGAGGTTATAGGTGTCCAGAAATTCCTCATCAGTGGAACCATAGATCTTTAAAGGAGACCTTTAGAAATAATAGACTATAAAAACCATAGACCTTTAAAACCATAACCTCAAAAACCATAGACCATGACCTCAAAAACCATGACCTCAAAAACCATAGACCTTTAAAAATCTATGGTAGAACAATAAACGAGGGAACCTTGAATATGTGACATTATTTCAACAAATACCGCCTCTCCTATTTCCACCAGTGCGATCACGTCAAAAAGTGAACCCGGGATCAAAAATTTCAGAGTTGTTAAGACAGAATCACTGAGCCATCTTTCAGTGCCAACAGAAATGCCTGGGTCATGGGTTTCAATAAGTGAATCAAACTGAATAACTCTTAACTCATAACAGGTCTCACGCTAAAACTCGAGCCGAATTTCAGGCCCATCCATAAATACACAATGACCGAATAGATCTGCCTGCCGGACACGCTCTGGAACACAGCAGTTGAATGGAAATGTTCTCAATTGCTCCCCTGGATTTCGATCACTTTGGCAATGTGCTATCGCATAGATTGCGGTGAATGTGTAAAGGGGTCGAAGAGGAAGAACAAAACAAGAAAGAATACTGGTGCCAAATTGTTATCGAATAATTTTGTGCTGTATGGTGCTCTGTAAATTGTCACACCTCAAGACTTTACAGTTTAGAAATCTAATACAGCTTGAAGGAAAATTACTTATTGACCTGTTCGGCCGTTTTTGAATGTTGCATGTGCAGCTCATTTTCACTTGCATCAGACAGGGCAAGATCACTGACAAATGGTGGCAGGCCTAAATTATTCTGCTGTTTTATGAGAATAAATCAATTCTGGCTGCAAAATAACTTAGCCAATTTCACGGTGACCTTGGCCTTTATGTGCCATCCCCAGAACTATAGTGAACTCTGCATAAATTTGTACCCTATCGCGGAGGCATATTCGTACGGCCGTGTTCGTTGTTTCCTTCTCCGCCATGCCGAAACAGCCTATCTCCTGGAATGTCGTCTCGCAAAATTGGCATCCGAGGATGATTTCAAGTTCAATAAATCGAATCGAACAACTGCAAAATCGGTCGTCAAGTGATTTACGATCGGCATTAACACTGTGAAGCAGTCTTTTCATGTAAGCTTTTCAAAGATATCTGAAGCATGGCATGGCATGGCAAGCATGGCACGGCATGCATGGCATGGCATGGCAAGCATGGCATGGCATGGCATGGCATGGCATGGCATGGCATGGCATGGCATGGCATGGCATGGCATGGCATGGCATGGCATGGCATGGCATGGCATGGCATGGCATGGCATGGCATGGGCATGGCATGGCATGGCATGGCATGGCATGGCATGGCATGGCATGGCATGGCATGGCATGGCATGGCATGGCATGGCATGGCATGGCATGGCATGGCATGGCATTGCATGGCATGGCATGGCATGGCATGGCATGCATGGCATGGCATGGCATGGCATGGCATGGCATGGCATGGCATGGCATGGCATGGCATGGCATGGCATGGCATGGCATGGATGCATGGCATGGCATGGCATGGCAGGTGGCAAATGCATGCATGGCAGATGGCATGGCATTGCATGCATGGCATGGTTGGCATGGCATGTTGCATGCATGGCATGGCATGGCATGGCATGCATGACATGGCATGGCATGGCATGGCCATGGCAATGGATGGCAGCCTAAATGGCATGGTTTGGCATGATGAAATGGCAATTCGGCATGCAAATGACATGGCCAATTGCACGGTGACCTTGGCTTGGCATGGCATGCCCTGAATGATGGCATGGCTGCATGAATTTGCCTATATGGCAGGGCATTTCTTGGCATGGCGTGTTTGCTGCATGGCATGGCCAAGCAGGCCATGCCATGGAATGTGTCTCAGAATGGCATGGCCAGTGATTGCATGGCAAAAATGGCATGGCACAGGCAAATGGTCGGTCATGGCATTTCGTGGCATTGATGGCATGGAAGAGTCTTTTCATGCAAGCTTTTCAATGGCATCTAAGCATGGCACACACAGAAACATTTTGTCTTAATGAATTGCTGATGATCGATCGTGGATCAAACGGCATACACTCTTGAAGATTGAATCATTGTTTGAGAAGCGATCTGTTTGAACATGCCAGTTAACCGTTCCTTATTTTGCATCGATCTAAAGGCCCTCGCAGACGATCCAATTTGTGTGTTTGCTAATTTGACAGCCAGGGGTCTACGCTACAACGGGCATTTTAATTTTTTTGCAAATTTCAGTTGCACTTTCGAGATGGTCCTGAAATGTGGTCCGATTTGGATCTCTCGCCGCAAGACCGGCCTCGTCAAACGATCAAATTAATGTGAGAAATTGATGTGCACTAACGGTCATCAATTAGTATGAAAAGCCATATTCGCCCGTTTTCTGGCTCTGCCAGAAAACCATCATGCTAACTTGATCGTGCATGCTAATTTGACGGCAAAGTGCCCACTTACGATCAAATTAGTGTGTCATGCTAATTTGCCACACTAATTTGATCGTCTCTGAAAACCTCTATCTTTTATGTATTTTCCCACTGCACTTCAACACACCTTTTTCCGAATATCTGAGTTCAACACAAGGCCGATGATTTGACAGAGCTTGGTCGGACCGGTCGGATGGCCTGGAATTTCCGGAAAGACCAAGTCTTGAGTCGACTGTAATCTTTTCAGGAAAACGTTTTCTGTTTGATTTCAGGCATTTGCAAATTATTCAGAGGAAATGTGTGTCTTGGAAAACTCTCATGATATGGCGTTGGCAGATTCTAATTTTATCAAAAAACTCTGGTGGTTTTTGGTAGTTCTGTCGAATACCCCTCCCGATGAGACTGCCATCTCAGACTCCAATTTTGAAGACCACAGTAAGACATACATTACCAATGTCCCGAAATCAAAAATCCACGGATGAGTGATTTCCCATGCGGCCTCCCGTGAAGTTGATGTTGCGCTTGTGCCTCCGGAATTATGTCATGTCTCCAACTGTATTTTTTCTCTCGAAATTCCAAATATATCCAAAAAATCAGAATATCGTTTGACTCATCTCCAGGCAGGGCAACCACTGGTCAGTGGTGGAACGGAGCCAATGTGTTACCACACCGTGTAATGGGTGACCTCGTAAAGTGGGTGACATAAAAACATAAGTCAAAGGTGAATCGTGAATCGCATGGGCCAGTTTTCCGGTCCAACAAAATGGATCTTCTGTCGCATGGTCTTGAGGTTCACACCGACTGCGAGCTCATTGTGCTGTGACCCTTCCTCATGCGAAGCTTTGAAAATGAAGGCGCCATGGCCAAAAACTCATCGAGATCTTGAATTGATGAACTCTGTCCGAACGTGATATTTTTGAGAAACAGCACTTTAAAATCTCAAATGGCACCTTCATGCGAATCCTAGAATACGACTATATACCCGCCTTCAGCAAAGATGAGTTCTGAACTTGTTTGCCAGAGTTCAGATCCACAACCGACCTTTTCGCGTATTTCAAAATTGCTGTCACCTGTCACCTGCGTAAGCTCAAAGATAAATTAAGTTCATTTGTTTACTATACAATATTCCCTGCAGATAATTTATTACTCAGGTGCATCCCAAATCCCACGCTGATTCTCACTACCAACAAACGTCATTGTTCTAATTTACAGAGTGATCCCGTATGTAACGCATGTGGTGAAACCGCGCTCTGTCTGTCGGGGTGTGTAAGTGTTATTTTTAGAGCTCTCCGGAATTGAACTCCGAGACTATAGCCAGGAAGAGTCTGTTGCCTCTGGAAAGATTTCGAGAAAACAGATGCGATTTAGATAGCGGGGAACCGCTGAGTTGTGGCTTCCAAATGTGATTGCTCAAGAGAGCACCGAGGAACCAGGATACCGAGACCTGGTTTCCACGAAACGTTTGCTTCATTTTCACCGTGCGGTGTCAACCATATTTCGCATGACTAATGCCGAGTTCGTGTGTTCAATTGGTGCCGTGTTCGCTATAAATTACCGACGACGCTTGCTCCATTTATTCCCTCATCGTGACGAACATCACACTTTCTGCGAACTGTTTCCTCTTCAAAAGAATTCGCATGCCAGGTCAATGCAGGACTCTGCGATTGGAAGCAATATCCGTCCGAGATCCGAAAAGGATCGATAGATTCCAATTCAAATTAAAATTCCGATCGTACCTCATTGTAATTGTGATATTTTGGAGATGCAACCAATTCCCAACTCGAACGGAACATTACGAGTAATTGCACGTCGACAATGATGATGTTAAGCTCACCCATTGATTGCAATTATTGCGTTGGCAATCTTGAATTCTGAAATCATGACATTTACGTATAATCGAAACCTTAACTTGGACTGACCGGCTGTCAGCAGCACTTTTTACAAAAGCAGTATCGTTCATCAGCTTGTTGATGTTGTTAAGTTGATGTTGAATAGTTGTTGATGCTGTTAATTTGGGAACCTAATTCATCCAACCATCAGTATGCACAGATATGTGCCTTCTGGAGATTGTCCTCTTTCTGGTTTTGTGGTTTGTACAGCCCAAGACTATTGACGACAAATTGGCTTTTGGCATTCGTAAGGCCGCCAACGGACTGGAGTCCGAAGCACATTGCTCGGCTGGTTGAAAAATTATGACTCGGAGTTGGATGTCAACAACACTGATTGGTGAATAATGATTGTGCAAGGTATACATCAGGGTATATGTACATGATAGACATGATGCAGGGTATACATGATGCATATTCATCTTGATAATTTGCTGTTTTGTTCCGTTTCTGTTTTGGATTGGTGTGATGGTGTGCCTGGCCTGATGCCGATAGCCATCGTGACTGCGATTCTGGGTGAGACCATTGCGGGTTTCTAATTCTCTGTTGACATCATCGATACTTGCTACATAAATGCTTGCTGGTGTAACCGTTCAACTGGTTGGCGTTACTTGATTTTTCGTATTTCACTATGGTTGGTAGTTCTGTCCGCCCTTTTAGTAGTCATTGCTATGTGTAGTTATTGTGCTTGTCCGATGTTGGTTGCTTAGCTCTCGTGCTTTCGTTCTACTGGTTTGTTAATTGGCTGTTTATTTTCAACCAAGACCGCACTACATGCTAAGAATACAGAATATAGCGCATTCAAGAAACTCGAGAAAGTTGAGTGGTCTTGATACAGCCGATTTTGGTTGTTGTTTTCTTCGTTCTGCTAGTTTGCTGATCGTTTCCTGCGGTGTGCTTACCTCCTGATTGATGATTGCTATGTCCACCTGACTGGCACAATCACACTGCTTGTCATGCTGGTTGTCATTTCACCTATTGTCACCGAAACAGTTCGTATGTCAGTGATGCAGGTTTGCTCAATTGGCATTGGTATTTGCATCAACTGATTCAGGGCTAATATTGTTTCCCAGAAAATGGTCGTGATGTTGTTCGATTCGTAGAGAATTGGCACTGCAACTCTATGTAATAAACTTGTTCAGAAGTGAAAATAAATGTTTGACCTAGTTGTCAATCCTTTTATTTCCTTTGGTAGCAGGACCACTTCAGTAAAATGACATACGAATAGGAGATTAAGATTTTGCTGCTTTCAAATAATGGTTATCGGAGAAACAACTCAAGGAATTGTGTCAAGGAATTGTGTTCAAACCATGGATGAGAAATGAGATAAAGAAATCAGAATGACAACGACAACAACGCGAGAAGAAAGCTCAAGTAGACTTAGATTCAGAACAAACGTCTCCCTGCGTGACGACCGTGACTCACGTGAATCGACGCTCAAGCACCCTAGCGTCGCTCAACCGTATGCTGAAACTGTCGATCAAACCAAGTCAGGGTTTAGGATCTTCTCAAGATTATCATCCGGAAGGCTAGGGAACACATGGAGGAGGACAGTACACGAGGAGCAGCTTGCATACAAAACGCTGAAGTCTGAGGCAGCTAAATGCACGTCGGAATTGATATTGCTCCTGATATTCCTTGCATTGGGAGGATACACTTTCAGGTCATTCTCAAACATTTGTTCGCCTAATTATTTCATATCCACATTGTGTTTTGCCAAGGATTAATTTTGTTTCCTGGCTGCGATAGCCGTCTTCTGAAAGTTTTCGTTCGTATCAATGTCAATGGACGATGGAGGTCGATTCATGGGTTCTCCATTTTTCACCCATTCAAATGCAAATTTTCCTTATATGGATAATGTGAGAGTTGGCCTTCAGTATCTTGCCGCTTTCTCATGCATTGTAGGTCTTTATCTGTGGGATATCAGGCTTAATAGGGAGTGACAGGGATATCTGGGTTGATAAATAAAGACGTTTTATCTACGAGTAAGGAATAAGTTCCATAAGTTCAGTTTACTGTAACTAAACGATATGCTGTCACCGACTGTAGCTCATAGCAAGTTTCCTCTTTTGCTTTGCTAAAAGCTTCAGTACACGTAAGTTCAGCATAATTTCAGAACGGAAAAACTTCGCAACGAAGATGATCGATTTTAAGGCGGTCACTTAATCGCAACACCACTTCACTGTAAAAAATGTGCTTGTTGCAGCAGGTATAGTTCCGCAACTTCAAATCTAAAATGGAAAAGAAAGAATCTTTCGACATTGCACGCTTACAAGTTTGGGCCTCTCTCATTGAATTCATTTGCCAGGAGTCAAGAGAAATTGGATATTCAAAAAATGTTGAATATGAATTTTGAAAGATTTTTAATCAATTTTACCTCCACTATTGATGGTATCCATTTTTGCTGCAGAACTTCAGAAAGTCCTTCACAACTTGTGGCTGTAATCATGTGCTCCCATCGTGACAGTGTAAATCCTGAAATTGTATTAATCACAAAATGCTGAAATCGTAGGTCCGATTTCGAAACCCAAAAAATCAAAGTGTAAAAACTGGAGAAATCAATCTGAAGAAGCATCATATATAAACTTTGAAAAGGGGTGAGATTGATGTTCTGAACTCCCGATATCAATTTGTAGATAATGGTTACGTTCAACACCTCACACTGAGACTGCCTCAAATTGGGAAAAGACACGAATTTGGTTACACATTTGATCCACCTGCGATCCTCATGTCCTTACATAGGCATCTCGGCAAAATAAGAGCCGGTTCCCTTAATTATAATCAAACCTACGTACTGGTATATTACACATTTCCAGATATCTGGAAGGAGGCATTGAAAGATTCTACAAATGCGGTGTGAAAAGGGTCAAGCGGGACTTTATCGATGGCCTCTGGACACTCAGCCACAGCATGACCGCTGACGAATGGAAGTCCATGGCCAGAAGAAAGCTGATGAGTTTCGAGGATCAACTATTCCAGGCCTACGACGCCGGGATCAACACCTATTCCGGAAAAAGATCCTGGACATTCCTCAACTCGATGGTCTACTGTTTGACAGTGATCACGAGCATTGGTGAGAATCACTGGTCGCTCAGTAAAGCGCATAGTAAAAACCTTGCCCGTGACGACGGGGATTTTTTTCTCGTGGTCAGAAAATTCGCGACAATAAACCAGACTATTTCCTGCAACACAAAACAATTAAAGATATGGTATAGTAAAATGAGGTGGTGGAAAAGGGTCCTGGCCGTCCGATGAAGCCAGGAGATATAGGGTTACACGAAAAAAAGGAAAAAAGGATGTTTCGTCAGTCACTTGGTTAACACGTGCATGCTGGTTTATTTGGTTGGTAGGCCTATATGGGTGAATGGGTGAAGCTCTGACGGGGCAAGATTATCTGCTTCTCATCAGTGTTGTACACGTCCTCGTTGACGTATTCGCCACATTTGTTCAGTCGTCATGGTCATTTTAAATGGCAAAATAGTGCAGGATCTATTCAGGTTTTGTGGTATCTTCCGATATGATTCAACTCGCAGAACGCTGTCAGGATTGAAGTCTTCCTCAGATGCAATCCACGTCATTCACGCGCATCATTTGTCACTTCCGAGAAAATGAACTTTTCAACGAAATCACAAACTGCCTTGCTGCTTGGAATGCATCCATGCATGCTTTGGTTCGGCAATCGCATGTCATTATTTTTTACAAAAACTAATGAGATGTCAGGCATGACCCAAATTGCATGCTTCAATAGCTTTGTCCGTGCATCCCAAATAATAATTTATTTGTGCAGGTCGATAGAGATGAGTAGTGGACCTGGTCACAACCAATCTCAACAGACCTGAACGAAAATAACCTTAACAGAAATATACTCGTAGCTCGTTAGATGTTCCAAAGTGCCACTCTCGTTGCGTGGTTTGGCCAAGCCTTTCGACGTAATAGAAGCATAAACATGCAAACTGCTTTAAAGTCTAGCTGAGGAAATGAAGGTCTTTGCTTGATTTACACCATTGTTCGCAGCTACTTGCAATCTGCTGGAAATCGAGAGCTAGTGCGATTTTGTTTTTGTGCGCCAGTCTTACCAATATTTTGTTGATTTTATGAAGATTAAGCCCGCACAGAGAAAACGGATGTCCTAAATAAATTTTTGAAATGTTCCATTATTTTCTTTTCATGTACTCGCGGGACCCCTTCCATTTTGGATCACAATTAAAATTAACGGCTTCTTAGAAATAGTGTTTTTTGAAATGTATACAGCTCTACTTGACATGATTTCCACGATCAAATTAAATTACGTTGTTAAGGTGACTTGAAACACGGCATGATGCTGCTCACATGCAAAGATGTTTTAAAGTCTCTTCCACTCTTCCATTGCAGCCTGTAGTCTTCTGCGTGAGCATGATGAAACCTGAAGGCCGTGGTACCGCCTTTGGAACACTGTCAACAGAGCACAGTGTACAGAAATTGTCGATGTTTGCATTTTTATTGTCGGCATTTTCTCTTTCTCTTGAAAAGACATTGACACTGCCCTATCCTTGCGAGCAAACATATGCGAAAAATCAGTCTTTCAGTTGCAGATCCCTTAACTTACTATGCCTGTAACTCAACAACTACTTTATTTTTTAGGTTACGGTCATATTGCACCAACCACAACAGCCGGTCAAGCTGTGACGATAGCCTACGCCATCTTTGGCATACCACTGTTCTTGATCATCTTGGCCGACTTCGGTAAATTGTTCACCAGGGGAATAAAGTTCCTTTGGGCATTTGTAAGACGACTCTACTACACAGGGTCATGCAGAAAAGTTCGAAAGACAGCACCTGTGCAGGTAATTTATCTGGCAATGCTACACTATTTGCCGAGTTGGCAATGAACCTACTATGCGTACTGACACGAGCATTATTTCGACCTTTTTTAAACCGAATGTTGTTGTTTCCAAGGAGAACCCGAAGATACGCCAATTTCAGTCATTTGTTTTAAGCCAACTATGGCAGTTATTCTTCATGCAACAAATTCACCACTGAAGATATGCCAACATCTTCAGTCTGTTGTTTCAAACTAACTCGACGATAATTCGTTATGCTACTTTTTATCCCTGAAATGCACACTCATGGATTTAGGCAGATTGCTGTTGTGATTTTTTGTCCCATCAAGTTTCAAAAATCCTAATCCACCGTAAAATTTCTTGGATTTCTTTTTTCAAGAATAAATTTGACACAATGCGGATACATGATTACCGACACCTAATCATTCGGAAATCTACAAACAACGAAACTGAGATTTTCATCAAATTAGATCTTTTCGCGTCGTCTGAAAATAAAAAACAAAGATTGCACGAATAATTCGGAATTGAGAAAATCTGCAATTCCAAATTTGGTAATTTCTTCAAATTATGGCAATTCCTTGATCTTCCGCTTCATGGTAACGTTATAATTTGCTGTAAAGTTATCAATCTCTTCATCTCTGCACCAAGGATTTGAAATGACAGTACACCGTACCACAGTGACGCAGTTCCAATCTAAGCCTGTTACCGAAAACTCCCATTCCAACATTTCTTATCCCATGCATCATAACTGAATATTTTCGGTTAGACCCACCCTGCATGGCGCTACCGGATTTGCTCTGCCCTGTCAAAATCTGTGTTTGGTTTTGGGGCGAAACCGGGATCGATGACCTTGTGGGTGTCATTCATTACATCTTTGCTGCCTTGTTAAACTCGCAAATTATTGTGCCCAGATCATGATCAAACATCTTAACTGGGATATAAGACTCTCATGATTTTCGTCAACTCCAGAACATGCTCTTACAGTGAATTATTAATGTAACTCATGACTTGTTCTGGCTGATCGCGAAGTGTTGATGTGTATGGGAATTGTTTGGTGTACTGTACTTACGAGACGGAGTTTACCAAGAGTCATCTGCGGAAGGAAAAATTTTAAAGCAGGTTAACACATAGGCCATCTAATTTCAGGGCCATCTAATTTCAGCATAGGGACTGGTGCAACTTCACACCTTGCGAGGGTCGTGATTTTTTGCGGCGCATATGTTATGCCATTTATTCTAAATGACCCCTGAGTTCACCATGAAGTCTAATGTTGGAACTTTTGTACTTTTGGTAAGCAGAGTACAAAATGTTTCAATGGTTTCAGGAAATGATGAAAGGCATCCATGTTGTTTACGATATGGCACGACGACCCAGTCAAATGTTGAATCCTGGCGACTTGAGTGAAACACCGACTTCTCCAGGTTTGAGAAATTAAACGTTGTAAAAACTTTTGCAACTCTACTGATGACTGAAAAACCCACCGTCCGACATGCGGACAAACCGACAAAAAAGTCACTGGTCTAGCCAGCTTTCCAATATTTTATTTAGTTTTGAGAGGTTTATTGATTCCGTTAAAGCTTTACAGAAATGATGTTGAACCTTGTTCCGTTTAAAGATACAAACGCAGTGCAAGCTCTCAAGTAAGAAAGGAAAACGAGATTTCGTTCAGAACGACGTAATTAAAGCCTGTAGAAATTTTTCCATGCTTCCCCAATTAAATACAAAAACCAAGGTTTGCTAAAAATTGCTGCAGAAAAATGTTCATACGCAGTTTGTAGCTTCAAATTGATAAGGTGCTTATAGGTCGGAATTTAAACATGTGTATTTTGGAACTTAATTTCCCCAAAGTGAAGTGAGCACATTGTGTCGTAACTTCCTCGATGTATTCGGAAAAGAAAACGTTTTTCGGCCGTGTTTCATCGCCCTGATTTTCGCCACAAACTGTTCAATATCTGCGGAAGACGTGTGTTTCTTACATTTATTCTTCTCTCCACCAAATGGCCACCAGGTCCTTTACTATAGTTGACCCCCTGTCTTCAATTCGGGTCAATTGCCGCATAAGTAAGCTTTGATGTTTCTTTGTGCCTCACAAGAGAACTGCAAGAGTGACGTATAACAACCATGATTCTCAATTTCAGGTTCCGATTCCGTTGATACACCGGGAACGTTTACAGTTGATGACGAGTTTAATCTTCCAATAACGGTTGCCATCACGATCCTGGTTGCCTACATGGTGTTTGGTGCCTCGATTTATGTACATTGGGAAAATTGGACCTTTTTCGAATCCTTCTACTTTGTGTTCATTTCTATGTCAACCATCGGCTTTGGGGATTACGTCCCTGTGGTAAGCTGAGTAGTCAATGTGTTGCCGCTTCCACATTCACAATAGCTGAAAAATTATTTCTCAAATTCACCATCACCAAAAATCTATATCAAATAGTGTGACCATTATGGCAATTGAAACCATAACAATGGTGGGTGCATCGATTTGTCTTGACACCACGGCAAAGACCATAGTGTGGTATGAGTGCTTAGAGAGTAAACGAGTACTGCTGACCCAGACGGCAGTCATCAGATCTGAAATGGTGTGCTGACATAAGACAATGAAGCCAAAACACTATTGGCCAAAACCGGCATTTGCCTAAAAGTGGTATGAACTTCAATGATGCAGCAGGATCGAGAAGCTTAACAATCTTCTTTCGGGTGGGACTTCCACAGTCGACGTTTATTTTCTGGATATTGAATCAAGTCCAACCGGCAACTCCGCGCAATCTTCCGTTTTCTGGGAACTAAGTCCTGCACTGCCCCTCGGAGCAGCTCCTCAATCGAGATTTTGGACACATAAATGGACCATTGGGCCCCAATCTACCGATTCATGCGTCCAGAATCTCCAAAACTCTTCAGACCATCTCTGCCGCATCTTCCGTTTTCAGGGGCCTGAATCAACCCAAGCTCATCATATCACAAGGCAGAACGGCAAAAGTTTAAAGTCTCTCATCTGATAGATTTTAACACTAGGGTAGATTAAAATGTTATACACGACCCCTATTGAGTGAATTTTTTGTCGCTCCGATATGAAAATTCAGGTCACTGAAATCCAGGTCCTGTTTTGTCTTCAACACAACACAAGCTCAGCCGAAACCGTTCTGGGATAAAGGTCTAGCAAACCCCAAATATTTTACCTTCTTTTTTCTTTCTGCTTTAGCATCCAATGTTCATGATGGCGTCCATAATATACTTGGTATTTGGGTTGGCATTGACTTCCATGTGCATCAATGTTGTGCAGGTAAACAAAGTTGTTGACTTGACTTTTTGAATGAATAAGGAAATCTTGCATTAAAAAGTCTATACCCTTCATTCTTTACGTTCGCTATTCTGTGCATTACGGACTGGACATTAACTTGGCATGTTGGCAATTGGCAGATTTGGTGATGTAGCGTGTATTTTTAATCATAAGTTCAATCGCAGGGCAGTCGACAAAACGCTGTTCAAAATCCTCTGCGTCCTGTGTGCAGAAATGGTCAGAGCATAAATACATATTGCCAAATATTGATTCCCCAATATCGAAGACGACAGTGATTTGAGTTCGGTATGACCCACAGCAACGATTTACTGTTTCCTATGGAGACTCAGTTAGTAATGACCATGGACGAAACAATGGTGACTGGTTTTTACCACCGGGTTTGTGACATGGCGAACGAAACGCGATGAGGAAGCTGACGCTTGCTTTTGACTTGTTATTCAGAGAAGAATGCAACGTATTCTCTGAATTCCGGGTAAAATAGTTGAACTTTACACATTGCGAACTGTTTCATGCGTTCATCTCAGTGTATGCGAATTTTGTATGGACGGACATGCGAATGATTAACCCCAAGAATTCTTATCTGTTGAATGCATTCGCGCCCAATGCACTCCATCTCTAACAAACAACGGAAATATAACTACGCGTCAAACAGAGATTCAGATAGCATCTTCGATCATTATTTTCTTATTTATTTCCCAGGAAAAGTTATCGGACACGTTTACCCACGCCAGTGCGAAGCTCAGCGAAACCATTGGGATAATGCAAGACGACGAAGATGGTGGGACAGGTGACGAAGATGGTGACACGGCGACGGCCGACGACGAACAACCCGATTCAGATAAAAAGAAAAAGGACGCGACTTCGGAGAAAAGCTCTGATAAACCTAAAAACACGGCTCAGCTGAAGCCCCAGTGATCGCAACCAATGCAGTAATGAAACCTAGTCAACTGATGACGTTGACCGTTGGTGCTGCGCCCTTAAAATCAACGCGATGATTTGGCACTGCTGGACATCTCTTTCAGCCCAGAAGCCATCCACACATGTGATGTCATCTTTACGATCATGCAGAACTGCAGGAGGTATAGGTCCGATTCTCAAGGCATGACTTGGCTGAGACTCGGCAAGGCATTGCTTTTTTGTTGATTGCTGAGATGCCAAACAAGACAGTCAGTGCGATGCCATCCCAACGTCAACAAAACAGCAACGACTTAAGCCGAGTCTCGGCCAAGTCATGTTTTAAGAATAAGACCATTCCCTCCAGCTCAAGTTTTCACAATGGAAACGGTTGTTTGAAGAAGACTCTTTTCATATAACTTTTCATTGCCTTGACTCAACCTAAAGTGCAATTATTTTGTTGTTTTCTTTTTTTCGTCCAATTTGACAGTGCGGAAGTCTTCCAGCCGTGATAACAAAAATTTCTCTCGTCTTCCAAGATTTTACCTTCCACACATTATTTGCATATTGTTGTTATCACAAAGAAAATGACAATTTTGACGTTGGACGGTTGTCCTTCTTTAATTCGATCCATCCAGGGCTGTGCTGTATCTCAAGCAGGTTTCAAGCACTCTTCGAGAAAACGTTGGCAGGACCGAGGCTGCCCAAATTCCATTCTGGTCCTTGTAATGCGCCGGTGTATCTGAACATCAATTATATTTGGCTTGGTGCTGGGATTTTTTTGGGAATATAACATTTTGACGCATAATTCTTGTTAATGATTGGTAAAATTTCAACACATAATGTTTAAACCGCACAACCTTTTCCAAGTTTTACCCACTTGGGAATAAATTGAACTTCAAAGCGAAAGTTTTTGAAGTTCAATTTTTCAATGCAGATTTTGAAACGCGAAAGAAGG
Organism: Sinentomon sp. SZTP_YWyxl; assembly: GCA_030068105.1. Taxonomy (NCBI): domain Eukaryota; kingdom Metazoa; phylum Arthropoda; class Protura; order Sinentomata; family Sinentomidae; genus Sinentomon; species Sinentomon sp. SZTP_YWyxl. The sequence goes on from JASGXE010006194.1 coordinate 19,599, forward strand.
ATCTTGCATCTTCTCATCCTCACCAATAATTTTCAACCTGTTCCTCCGAGCAATTTAAGAGTCCCTTCACCTTCCACCTGGTTTGTTAATCGTGCGTTACACGAATGCGATTTTACTTATTTCGTTCAACTTGGTGCCATTTACGTTAAAATTGATTGCCTCCTTGTAAAACCTTTGTGCTCGAAGACTTTTGGCGGAAAATAACATAATTTCCTTCTGCGAGTTGGTACCTATTACATCCAACTAAATAGAAGAAACCTGCCATCGTTTCAGTGCAAACACCATCCATTTCAAAAAAAACTCGTTTGAAAAACGTTTATTAATTTCTGACGAGAATGCCAGCTTTTCTTTATTGTCTTTCTCGAAAATATCCTTAGCCCTTTGCCTCTTGCCGATTGCTAAAGCACACAAATTTTTGGATTTTGATGGTTTTGAAATCTATTATAACCTACCGGCTACCAATTTTTATCACGGTGATTTTTGCCACCTTTTTAACTTGTTGGTTCCATTTGTTGCCTTTCATTTTGGAATTCTTATATGAACTTTCCGAATTATTAAACTTTTTTCAAATAAAACAGGTTTAGTTTTAAACTATTGGGATTAAATTACTTTTAGAGGCTCAGAAAAAGATGTGATGAACTAACAGCGTTATCTGCCGATAAGTTTTATTTGCGCCACCGCATCTCAGATTCAAGAATCACCGCATCCCAGAGCCAAGATGCAAGGGGGCCACCATGCACAATTTTGAAATTGTTCTCAATTTTTGTTCGTTCCCATGGTTGCACTTCTGTTTTGTCTGCTTCTCATTTGATTTATTTTGGGCCCTTTTTCTTTATCTTTCCATTTCACTTCACGTTGTTTGCAAAATCCACACCAAATATTCTTTACCTATTGCTCGTGCTGTTGTCTAAAACCATTTAAAATTGAGTTGGCGCCCCTGACCATTTCACAATATCTGAGCTTATTGCTTCAGCAATAAACGCAGCTACTCTCGCAGGTGATATTTTCAGTACTTCGCCGGGACCATGGCTAACGTCACAAGGCGAAAACATCTACCTATGGTCGGAACAACCGCTGAAAGGGCTGCTGTGGCGCAGATTGTATTGTGTCATTTGATGAGGTCAAAACCGTGGCTGGTAAACAGTGGGTATAAGTTTAGGATTGTTTCCGCCCCGTGGAAAAAGATATTAGACTAAACAACGCTACCCTCAACGCGCATTGATTTTTACCAACCTTAAGACTTATTTACAAGTGTGAGCGTATTATCAATCTATGAGAAATCTCCTGACACTTTGACTCTCGCAACTCTTCGATAATACCTCCGATCGAGAAAAGATCTCTTTTCCTTACAAGATCTTTTTTCTCACGAGATCTCTTTTTCTTGCATGCTTGTAAGCATGCCTATTCTCCAGATGCTGAAAACACGCTCCCGACACCCTGCTGCCACAAATCAGAGGTTGAGTGATCAATTCACAAAACAAAAGCAAAAAGTTGAACAATGCTCTCAACACAACAAGTCAACAATGGACAATGGACACAAAAACAGCAATGGACCAAGGCGATCAGGTGCGAACCCAGTTTTGATTTCGATCTCTCTTTTTCACGGCAATCCAAATGGTCGACTTCAAAATCAACTTTCTTTTGTTTTGTTCCCAGATTTTCCGCTCAATCCAAAACATACAGTCCAATTCCGTGAACATTTTTTTCTGATGAAATGGTTAAGGTTTCCTTGGGCCATGGTTATGGCTTGTGCGTTGCACAGTTTCCGGATCCCAAGTGGTTGGTAGAGTGTGCTACCGCGATTTCGGCACGAAAGATTTCTGTTTTGGTTTGTCTTGCGCATGAAGTAATTGTTTCGGTGAATGGAAAGGATGGTTGCAAGGTCGATTTCAAATCATTTTTCAGTTTTATTCACAGTTAATTTACGAATTCCAAAAGATGGCAGCATGCTTATCTTCCGCATTAAGAATTCTTTCAGTGCAATTCAAAAGATGGTAGTATGGTCGATTTCAAAGTTATTTTTAGTCAAATTCCCAGTTGAGTGTCCGCACATCAAAAGATGGCAGCATGTTTATCTTCCGCGTGGGGAATTCTTTCGGTGAAATTCAAAAGATGGTAGCATGCTCGATTTCAAAGTCATTTTTCAGTTTTGTTCCCAGTAAATTTTCCGCATACCAAAAGATGGAAGGATGTTTTACTTCCGCGTGAAGAATACTTGCAGTGCAATTCAAAACATCGCAGTGTGGTCGACTTCAAAATCATTTTTCAGTCCTGGGTATGTGGGAGCATGTTTGTCTTCCGCGGGAAGTAATCTTTCGGTGCAATTCAAAAGATGGCAGCAGGGTCGATTTCCCGCATTTCGTATATTTTGCGCATGGAGAATTCTTTCGATGCCATCGAAAAAAAGATTCTGGCGTGGTTGTATTCGAAATCATTTTTCGGGTTTGATTGATTTTCCACAAAATCCAAAAGATGACAGCATGGTCGAATCCAAAATTGTTCGAGAAAGACCACGAAAAGAATAATAATTGTTTCGGTGCTGTTCAAAAGATGGTAGCATGGTCGATTGAAAAATCATTTTTTCGGTTCTCAACATTTCCTTTCTACGTGTAACTTGAAGATGGCAACATGGGCGTCGCTTTCATTCTTACTTCCATGATTTTTCTGAGATGGCGGAAATCCATCCGAAAGATTCAATGTTGACAAGTGCAAGATGTGAAAATTCGGATAGATTTGGGAGAACAATTTTTGTGGAGTGAATGGATCTTCTGGTGGGCAAGCAGAAGCTTGGTGGCAGCAATCAAACGCAGTAGTTTGGTAAAAGTTGGTCCAAGAAGGCCTTCTTCCAGTCTCTCAGCTTCATTTGCAGCCGCAGCTTATTCGTGGGGCTGCAAGGAGGGGTTTTTATCTGGTCCGAAAGGACCTGGTTTTCCTCCTATTCCAGGGCGATGCTATATGCGATTGACCAACCCTGGTACCCAGCTTCGGCTGGTACAAATCAACAAAAAAAATTAAAAAAATTGTGGATCTGAAAAAGGTGAAGAAAAAGGAAATTGCCATGCGATTGTCTTTTCCGATTGTTCAGCACCAGGCTTTCTCCGATTCCGTTTCTGATGCAATCACCGATTCTCTATCTGGCACCAGGATAAAGGAATCGGTCAAAATGGACAATCCACAAGGTAATTTCCCATTTCCACGACAAACCACGACAAACCACATCATTATCGACGTAACCAAACACAATTTTCAAATCCTGTTCGCCAACTACTCCGTTTAAGATTCAGTCCATTGTTGTTCTCCTTGGTGGCTATGCAAAAATTCGGGGCACCTATGAACATATAGGTACTTTGTTCAGAAAAGGAACCGACATATTTAACTTTTTAAAACTGAATGATTTTTTTTCATGACAGTTTCGCAGCATGAGTATCGTCTGGGTGGAAGTCAGAACTTCAAAACGAAACGATATCCTTTCTAACCAAACCATCCTCAACTGTGCACTCATCAACAACAACCGCCACCAAGCTGAGGTTGCATGGGACGAGTGGGATCGCATACCACGGAGCCTCGTGCAACGACAGCTGGATAGGTACAGATTTCTTATTGG
>JASGXE010006195.1:0-22356 GCA_030068105.1 Sinentomon sp. SZTP_YWyxl
GAGCAACCAATGCTTTCTATATTCCGGAAGAAATCAATGTTTTGGCGATTCTGTGGGAGCAACCAATGCTTTCTATTATTCCGGAAGCAATCAATGTTTTGGCGATTCTGTGGGAGCAACCAATGCTTTCGTTTATTCCGGAAGCAATCATTGTTTTTGGCGATTCTGTGGAGTAAACAATGCTTTTGGTCATTCTGGAACCAACCATTACTACAGGCGGGTCTGGAACCAACCGTTGCTGGGTTCCGGCGATCCGAGATGCAACACAGTTTCAATCGATTTTGGAAGCACTCAATAATTCTACAGAAGAAACAGTGCTCCTGGCAAAACTATAAGCAACATCACTTCTGGTAATGCCTGAAGCATCCAATGCGTGCGATTTTCAACGGCTGCGCTGGAGCTAACAAGGCACACAAGAGGCATGCAAAACGCAAAAACTATTCTATTTTCTTCTGTCTTGTGAAGGTGCCTGTTTTTGGTGGAGAATCAGCCGGACGATGGAACAGGTGAAAATGTGCGCTTGTGGGGGTGGGAATCGATTCAAATCTTAATGGGCGGTTTTTGAATTTTTCGTGAGAAACGGTTCCGCCAATCCCGGGTGACCCATTGTAGGCCCAAAAAATACAGACCGAAAATTTTCTCTCGTTTTCGCCAAATTTCCTTAACGGTCCACAAGCCGTCGGTAAGAAATTCCGGAGTTTAACATATTAGTTTCGTATTTTGCTTACGACACGCGTGCGGAGTGCTGTGGTGGTTGTTATAAAGGTACCAAAGCAACGTGAAATCATGCACCTGTGCTTTAATTAGAAAACAAACAAAGATTGCGTGAACGAAGTTCAGTGTTTCAATGCAGCTTCAATGACTGTCTTGCGAAAGAATTTCCGATATGGTGTTTCCGAACCTGGGAGATCCGGGTAAGTTCCTTTTACGGTTACCAGTCTTCCATTAGCTCTCTCGTGTCGTCATCTCTCCAAATGAATGCAGTCATTTATTTTTTGTATTTCAGTCGCAGTGGAATGCCGACCCTCCACAGCGTGCGCTGGGGTCGCCGCGCACCGGGGTCTGGGAAACTGGAAAGGGCCTGTCATATCAAGCGTTAAAAAAGGCCATGGCCAAAAATTTGTGGTTGATTTTGGGCCCAAAATCTTCGTTTCTGGTGAAATCCCAAAAATAAGCATTTTTTGAACGGTGGGAGCGGCTGCTTTCCGCCCTGCCGGCCGTCTGATTTTAAGGTCTTCATACACTTCCTAGGCAAAATTTTTGTGGGTTTTGATTTTGGGCCCAAAATCTTCGTTTCTGCGTGAAAATCCAGCAAAAAATAAGCATTTTTCTGCGAACGGTGAGGAGACAGCTGCTTCATCCGACCCTGTTTTTCGGCTTGTCATGTTATTTTAAGGTTCTTCATGACATCTTCTGCAGGCAGAAATTTTGTCGGGGAAATTTTGTCGGGCGAAATTTTTGTCGGGCAGAAATTTTTGTCGGGTGAAATTTTCACCCTGGAGGACAATTTTGTTTTTTGTTGGTGCGTGATCTTGTTGCGTTATCTGGCCGAGGATGGATATCTTTCCACAAAGCAGTGTTTTTCATGTTTCTATTCCGCATTCAGGTCGCTAAGTTTGCTTCTGTGGATGAGTTTTTCCATTTGAATTATTGAGAAGACATTTTTTGGCCCATATGCATCTTCTCGTGGGATAAACATTTCCAGTGGGAGTTGCAGACTTATTTTCCATTTTTTGACCCGCAACATCTTCCATGCAACAAAATTTTGACTGTGTTATCTTTGTTTTTATCTCCCAAATTGGGGTATCGCCCGTTACCTCCACTTGGTAAAAATATTTCCAGCATGGCTGAAGGTCGCCATACTCATACCGGCAGTTGTCTACTATATTGAGGGGACCGGGGGACTGGGACTGAAAGGACTGAGCAGAAACGGACTGAAGCAGAAGTGAACTGAGGTAGACCGAAGAAAGGACAAAGGCAGAGTTTCGAAGGGAGTTTTGGCATGGAGGCAGATAGGTAGTGCCTGTCCTAACCTATTCTAAACCTAACCTGACCCAACCTAACCCGGAGAAATGGAAAAAAATCCGACTCAAAAATGGAAAAATTCTACCCTTAGTCCAACTCTGCCACAGTCCGTTCTGTCCCTGTCTCCGGGCCCTATTGAGATATCCCATTTATCTCCCTGTGGAGAAATTATTCTTCCCAGCAGGCCTGAATTTACACATATTAAGTCAGCCACATAAAGGATTTCTCATGTTATTCATGTCATCCACCTCGAGAGAAAATTTTATGGTAATTTCTCCTTAATGAATTTTTACCCATGCTCTAAATTATTTAGAGCTGGGTAAAAATTCTCCCACGGGAAGATAAATGAGGCATCCCTCAATATCGAAGACAATAATTGATCTTTGCAGCAAAGATCAATTGTCTTCGATATTGGGGCATGCCTCATTTATCTTCCCGTGGGAGAATTTTTACCCAGTACATTTTGCAGACGACTGCAGCGGCATCAGCCTGTCAACTTGAGGTGTCTTATGTTATCATCCTGTTGAAAATTTTTCCAGGAAAAGAACTGTGTAGCCATTTGTCTGCAACATTCTTAGATGTTTCCACAATGAGGTAACGTTCGCATTTTTTTGTTTTCTGCTTATGGGACACATTTTTCCACGCATTTGACTTCCAAATTCAGGAACTGAATTTTGAATTGAATTAAAATTCGGTTGGAGTTTCCTCCTCAAAAACATTAAACAAAACACACATGAGAAATCAAATCAAATTGCTAGTATCTTTTCACTATTTTTTTTTCAATGATATGTCAGGTAAAAAGAACACATACTCGTTTACTGTGATATATCCTTGAGCCAACAATTTCCTCAAGAAGGCAATAAACTGTCTGAGAAATCACGAAGGTGATTTTCCTGCAGGTGAGGTGAGCTCAATCTTAAGTCCCTGTCCCCCTCTCAAAGTGATTTAAACAATTATTAAACCAGCATCAGTATTCGTATATGGTTCTCCAAAATTCGTATCTCTGTTCCAATGCGTATGCCAAGTTGAGAGAAGTTTTATTGTTTCATAATTCGAACACCGAGAAGTAGAACAAGCAATAGGTCAACCAGAAGGCTGACAGGCAGTGAGTGTGGGGGTCATGTCAGTTTTGGTTAGCTAGTTCAGAAACAACGGAAGAACATTGGAAATCCCCGAACTTGGCCTCCTCAACAAGAGGCATTCGGAACTTTTGCCGATTTTTGGCAACAATGTTTTAAAATGAGAATCTGCCTCGAAACCAGAACAAAACAGATTAAAATTTATTTATCGTCAAAACACATTTCCTTAACGTCGTCCTTGCATGATAAATGGCTGTCTCTCTTATGAGCTCCAAGGCGTACCATCATGCATCCACATTTATGGCTGATTCCGTGACTGTTGACTTTGTCGTTTGATTAATATATTTTGGTGACGAACACGCATGCGATGGGCCGTCAAGCACAGCAAAAACTGACCCCCTTTTGGTTGACAACGGTGACATCGGATAAATGAGAATCTTAAAAAAATCTCGAGTGTCCCGCTTTGTATCTAAAGATTTTCGAAAGATTGGAAAGATCCTGCAGCTTTCCACTACAGGATCTTTCAAATTCGCACGATTTTTTTGACTTGACCACTCCACAGCAGAAACTCCAATGGCCCAATAGGCAAAACATTTTTTTTAGCCAACGGAGATTTTTTTATTTTTTTTTTCAGCGAAGGCAAAAATTTACAAAAGTCACTTCAATGCAAAGCACAAGGGACTGCTTCACGACATTACTGCGCATGTGGAAAAGAATTCTGTGTCATTTCTGTGCCATTAAAAATCTCCTGGACATCAGCGAAACCGAGACCTTTTGAAAACGAAAATTATTAGAACCTCGCAGAAATTCTCAAAATCAGTTAGTGTGGATGTTTTGCAACTTTGGTGAAACGTATTTGCCGGAGCATTTTGCACGTGAACGAATCTTTCAAAATCGAACTGTTTCGAGAAAAATTACCCATCTCTTACTTCAGAACTCTTTGGTTTTAAACTTATAAAAAATAAGAGTGCGGGGGAAGAAAAAAATTAATGTCGGTTTGTGCTGCAAATATGGGTTGTGAGAGCAATATGGGTTGTCCGTTCTGCGTTGGTTAGGTTTAATTATTGAAGATAACGATGGCACTGTTCAATTCAGCCTATAACCAACGCAGAACCAACAGCCAAAGGTTGAACCTCTTACAAGACCTTTGACTGTTCCTGAATTGAATTTCTCCTGCGAATCGGAGGGTTCTTGCGGACCCTGATGCGCTGCGGAAGGAAAATATTCATATTTCATTCGGTGAATTTCACGATTCTACTTCCTATCGACGAAATGATCTTTTGCAAATGAAACAATGTTTCAATCAATCAAGGAATGTTGGTGGAAGCTGATACGGGATCTGTCATCCTATTCAGGTTAAGGTTTCTCTTTGCAAAAAATGGGCAAAAATTCTAAATTAGTCCTGCCTGTGTACACTTCCTTGTGCACTCCGACTCTATAAGGGGTGTTTATCCAGTGTTTTTCGAAGTACTTTGCACCCATTAATATCAAATCTTTCTAGCCAGCTGGTTGTTTCTTGAAATGCCTTCAATAGCTTTTTCCATGCATACATTTTAACAGGTCATCGTGACAAAAAATGCAAAAATTCACATCCCCAAAAACCAATAAACCCAGATTCAAAAAACAAAAAAATCAAAATCAAATTCAGAGATTCTAAAATCGTTTGAAAACGTTTTCACAGCTTTGCACCCAAGGGGAATCGAATCGTTTGCACCTATCTTTGGTTGACAGTGAATTGATATCGGTCAAGTCGTTTATTGCTTGTGAAGTTGCGTGAACACGCAGTTTTCTCAAATCCGTTTCGGTCTCCGTCACAGTTTTATTCCGTCCATTTTTTGTCAATCACACCTGTGGGCCCCAAGCAATTGAACAATTTCATGTCAACCATGCTCATATCTGGTCTCCTCCAACTTTCCTGGTCAGATTCGTCTGCATTAAATTCTTCAATTCACGTCTTCCTCCCAGTACATATACCCAAGCATTCTCAATTTCTAAAAAAAATAATAAAAAAATAACAAATCCGTTAGCAATAGATCCGTCAGCAATGAATCCGTCAGCAACGAATCCGTCAGCAATGAATCCATCATCTCTGAATCCGCCAACTACCCATCCGTCAGCAATGAATCCGTCATCTATGAATCCGTCAGCAATGAATCCGTCATCTATGAATCCGTCAGCAATGAATCCGTCAGCAATGAATCCGTCAGCTATGATTCCGAAAGCTACCAATCCGCATAGCTAGCAAACCGCCGATGTCTGTGCCCATTCTTAGGCGCAGGCTATCAAATCTTTTTACACCTTCCCCGTCCACAAGTATGGCTCGGTAGGTGCAATGGCAAGGGCAAAGTTTATTGATTGATGGTGGAAATATCTGTCTGGTTGGAATGTTGTCTGGTTGAAATGTTTAATTGTAGTCAAGGTTTTAAATTCTGTCTGTCTATTACTTCCTTCTATGTCATTTTCTTGTCTTTGTAACCAGTTGTATATATGATAAGGGGAATACCCCTCAAATACAGATATTCATTCATTCATTCAAATCCGTCAGCAATGAATCCGTCAGCTATGATTTGAATCCGTCAGCTATGAATGAATCCACCAGCTATGAATTCGTCAGCGATGATTCCCATCAGCCATGAATCCGTCGGCCATGAATCCCATAATAATCCGCCAACGGCGGGTGCACAGCAGTCTCCCTTTGCTTTCTTATCAGTTGACGTCTTTCTGTTCGGTCAGTTTTGACTTTTCTCCCGCTTCCCCACGACACACTTATGAATCCCCAGTGGATGCCCCTCATCTACCCTGAATATTTGCATCGGGCTGTCTGTCGTCCTGTCCTGATTGTTTCCGTATCCAAAACCCATCCAAACCAGTCCTCGACACATTTCTTTTGATATCGGCGCTGCCCAGACTGCTTCTGGTTCGCTTCGTGAACCACCAACCATCACAATCAGAAGGAACTGCATCAGCACCTGTAGTCTGCACCATGCAAACCTAACCAAGTTCGTGAACCATTTTAATTCGATGATAATAATTTCATTGGCGGCGCTTTTCATCTGCTTCTTCTGCACCCATGCATCCAATTCGAAACACACACACAGGTCGCGGTCAGTTCGTTCATTCAGCTTTCTTTAATATCACTCACTATCCATCGCGTTTCCATTCTTTCTTCGTTTGCTTCTTCGTCTTCTTCTTTATCTATATTTCTCATTTGCTTTTTCGATTTTTGCACGCAATTGCCACCAGTTTTTCATGAAACCTGTTCCGTTTGTTTCGATCTTCTTCTGCTAGCCGATGTGCCTGCTTGCCTGCCATCCACTTGTCAGTTGTTATCTGCTATTTGTTATGATACTGGGTGGTTGGTAAATCTGTGTTGATCACAACGTCACATGGTTTTGCACTGCATCGGAGCTGACACATTTTCATTCATTTTGTTCATTACGATTTTGATAATTGCATCCAGCGAAGAGCACAAACGTTTATCGAAATCGTCAAGCCATTCACGGGCTTATTTTTTCTTTTCATTTTCAATTTCTCCTAACTTTACGTAACAGTAATTTCCAAAGCCCTCCAGACCTGATATTCTTCTCCAAACAACGGCACCAGATGTAGGTTTTGCATCACCAGAAATCTCTTATCGCGTTTAGACATCTAATAGCACCAGAGAGTTTGCTAGTTTTTGAATGACGCTTTCCCAAATGGTGAATCGGTTTACAACGGGCATATGTCCACTGGCAACGTAAGTTTTAGGCATGCCCGTCGCCTGCTTCCTGACAAAGCTTGGAGTCAGGTGCATCTTCCCAATTATCGATCCACAATCAATCGATCAAGTCAAACCAAAATCGATCACCGGAAGGGAGCCAACTTCACACACGTATGTTTTGAGGAATGGGACTATTGAGTCGGGGGGAACGTACCTGGTCCGACATTTTTAAGTTCGAATGGAAAAAAATTAGGTTAGGTTTGGGTTAGGTTGGGTGGGATCGGTTAGGTTGTGTTAGGATAGTGTAATACAGGTTTTGTTGGTTCAGTGATGTCAGTTTTACTTTGGTTTGGTGAAGATTTAGCGAGATAAGCAACATTCGATCTCAAAGGTTTTCTGACCAAAGTGTTCCGACCCGAGACGGGCGCTTTTGAGATTTGAGAGAGAAATAAATGGTGCCGTGAAGAGTGCCAAAAGCGAAACTTGCAGGTCTGATAGGGTCGTCAATAAAAACCCCGAAGATAGACTTTCCACGCAGAGAAAATACAATTCCTTTTATCGCCCCTTTGCGCCGAATCATGAGAGAGCAAAAGTTCGTCGCGGACTTTTTGCAGTTCCTGCTGGGTGAAAACTTATTTTTTGTACGTTCTTGGCACCCTGTATGCGTCGTGTTTGCCACTCTGGTCTTGTCTTTGCTCCTTGTTTTCCGTACATTCCGTTATAGTTAATCCTGCCAAACTCTGCTAGATTTTTACGTCTGTTAAATTCGAGTTTTTTACGATTCAGATTGCTGTTGTCTCCGCAAGATTTGTCAGCGACGACAAGCTAATCTGAATCCGAATTTATTCTCTGCGCCAAATCGCCCATCTTTTGGCTCCGCGATGCGCAAATGTGTTTCTTGCGTCCAAAAGATTCGGCTCCAAACATGCATGCTCTGACGCGAAATAATTGTAAATTCGGATAAAAGAAGCCATCGAAATTGTATGTTTTCACAATTAACAAAATCGGAGTTAATCACGATCTTGGATGCGCCGTTGCGCCGGTGGCCGCTGTGCGCCGGTGTGGCCGTGCTTCGCTCTCCCCCTCCAGATCAGGAGTTGATCATCGCCCCAATTAATTTCGGTTGCTGCTCGTTCGTTCAGGAAGGGTCATTTTTCTTTTCTTGAACAACCGTTTTCTCGCAAAAGCAACAAATTGTTTCGGTGCATCTTCTTCATTGCGCGGCTAATTTGCGTTGCACGCTAACTGCACCATTTTATACAAAACGGTTTTCACCGCCATCTACAGGGTGTTCTCCGGGGATGTGAAACACGACTAACTGTTACTTGGCGTCTTCCTTCTCTTTGAAGTATGAATTTTAAGACCTTTTTCAACCCAGGCCTGTTTCCTCTGACATCTTTCCGGCCAAAATCGCCACAGTAAAAGTATAATGCGTAAACTCAGCGAAGTTTTTCTCAGCATTTTCTGCAGCGATTGAAAACAGCCTTTGGAATTGGGCGCTGAAGATCTCACAGTCCAGGAAGCCCGGGCAAAACGGAATAGGGAAACGGTATAGGGGAAAAATGGGATATTATAGGTACTCTAATATGAAATTAAAAGTCCATTCAAGTTTATTGCTGCCACATTTTGAAATCATGCCAATTTCAATTGTATCTGACAAGAGTGGTGAGGACATATTTCGCCATGGTGGATCGTCAATTAGGTCGCTTGGTGGCATATCTGCGCCTCAAAAACACGATTTTTTGTTTTGTGATGCAAATTTGGCAAGGCGGAATTTTTTTGGATTTTGATTTCATTTTTGTATGGAGTTTTCGAGGCACTTTAAATTTCGGACAACCGTACGTCCTTTGTGATGTTTCAGCCATTTCCCAATTAGCAATCGGTTAAAACGGGATACATCTTATAATCATGTCCCATTTTGCCCAAATACATCTTTGCCCTTTTCCAACAGAAATCAGCTGGACTGAAATTTTTGGCTGATGACATTAAAGATAAAAGTGCACACAGAAGAGCAGGAACTCACTCGAACAAAATTGTAAAAAGCCACAGCTGTTCCAGTGAGTATATGTTTTATAGGCTATGTCTCCGTCTATTTTTCCTGATGTAGGGTAAAATGGTACAGTTTTACCTTTCTATGAAAAGGCCAAAGCCCTAACCGACAAAATGAGAGTTTCATGAGCTGAATGTATTCGGAAAGGATCAACAAGGAACCTGAAATTCTCAAATCTTATTGCACTGATTTGTGTTGATATGGGTCAAATTTTTGCACATACGACTCATAAACATCCCGTTTTACCCGGCTTCCCCCTGCTCCAAATAGGAGGAAAATGCCAAATACTCGTAGGTAGGTTCCAACAGTCCGTCATGATTCATAAAATATGAAGGCTGTTCAACAAGTAGGTGCAATTCTTATTCTACAGAAAACTCAATCCGATTTTTGGGCAATAGATATACTTAGTATCTATATACCTTTTTACTTGTGCAACCTTTGCAAATTCTGTGACACTGCTGTTGACATTGTATGTGATGTGGTACCTACTTTGTCAGAAATCCATTTTTCATTGCACTGTTTGGTAGAGTGGAAAAGTGCAGTTTTTACCTCACTTCAACCAAGAATTTCATTTCCGTCGGAAATTCCTCAGTCGGAAGAAATCAAAGAAAGCCACTGGAAGCAAAGTGAAGATCGCTTGGCTGGTGTGGAAGCATATTTTGACCAAATCATTGACAACATTCTCTGGAAATCCGTCAACCCGAGCAACATTCCAATTTTGCTGCAATTTGAAATTCAGAGTAGGGACATCGCCGATCGGCAAAATCTGTTTCACAAAAGAGTCGCATGATGAAACTGTGTCCATGAGTGATGTGCCAGTTTGATGGCCGGAATATCCCAGAAGATTCAGCAAGATCATGCATTGTCAATTTATTTGGTGATCGTGGTCTTTCAATTTCAAAAATCGAACATGAGCATTGCTCGTGGTTGGCATGTGGCATCCAGGTTGCTCATGTTTGAATGAAGTTTCCAAACGTTCATTAAAATATCCAATTCGGTCGCGAATTAGCTTTTGTAATAGAGAATTGTCCTTTTTTCCTTCTGCATGTCAGCATGTGCCTGTGAAGTTGTCTTGCCCGTGCGTACGACCGAAGTTGAGAGGAAGTTTGAAATGGTGAGCTTTATTGTGATAGTCTATATAAGTGCCTAACTTTACCCAGAGTGTAAAAGAGACATCTGCTTCATATCATTGGAATCAGAGGAATCTGTGAGAAAAACACTTCAAAGACTTTTCCGAAAAGGTGGACAATTGAACTTCATTACATGAAAATCCCACAAGGTTGTGTTGCGGTACACTATAAAAAGTGCATCCTACTTCTTGGACACCCCTCGTAAAACTCCTCAGCATCAGAAGGTAAGATGTTAACCACAATCATCTAACGATGTGGTGCCGCCGTGTAACTTCCACCAGATGAGCGAATAACCAACAGTGCCTATTCATCTATCTGAGAATAAATCAAAACGACTGGGTATGATTACAAAAATTGAAGGTTTCCCCACTGAAACCCACAATATGGGCCCCTTTTAAATGGTAAGTTCAAAATGTTACCCTCAATACGAATACTTCTGAGAAATTTTTGCTTCCCATTTTTGGTAGCTTCCTAATTTCTTCTGCACATTTGATTAAATTTTGAAATTAAATTGTTCTTTTTTTGTTGTTTTTTCTTTGCTAAATGCGCCAGACGATCAAGTCATTCTCACATTGTTTGCGCACGATGTTATGTGGTCGCACAAATTCCCAATTCAGTTTGAGATCCACTATTCCATTCTTCAGGCTATTCTTGATGAAACAGAAAGTGTGGAAGATAGACATGTTAATAGGAATATCTAGGTACTTCTAGTAAGGTTCATAACTGCGTTCGTCATCAATCGTCATTCGTTTCATACAGGCCCACATGAGTCCTGGTTATCTTATTGTTGCTAAAGTTTGCACGATGCAAAAGGTTTTTGCACAATCACACGTGTATGGCGCTGTGTCTGAACGTGGGGTACAAATATACCAATGTTATGACCAGCTTCGCACATCACCAATGTAGGGAAAGATCATAACTTTCCCGTATACGAATCAGCGGGTCAAAAGTACAGTTCACCTTATCTCCAGGGTTCGCCTCAAAACCCCCATGGCCGCTTCGCTCGGGGGGAATTTCGATTCGCGGGACATTCGTTCCTTTCTGCAGGGTACAATTTTGCACCTGCAATTGCCGAGATCTTTTTACGGGGACGAGTCTCCTTGCTCCCCGGAATTTCCGTCAAACGCCAATGGCTATTGCACTCACCAATTGCAGTTGCTTCTTCATATTTTCTATTGTTGTTATATGCTATGCATTATTAAAATTTCCAGCGATGTGGGTCGTATGTACAGAGTGGATTATTTAAAAGTATCCAGTTTATTTAGCGTCCCATCATGGAAAGCTGCGGATTCATTGAGTGTCTGTGCCGGAGGATCTGCTGAGGGTGGACAAAGGAAGGGAAATTCATCGCACAAGATGTTCTGACCTTGCAATTAACAGCTTTTTTGCGATCAGCGATCCAAAGTTGTCAGGAACTGGGTTTCTTTTAAACGATCCGGCCTGTGCATATGCAGGGTCCAGTTTTTGCCTTTTCGACTCCATTATTCCCTGCTGACCATTCATTCCACGGCGTCCACAATGTGGATTTGCCATGGATTGTAATCGAGACCGCAGCTCGCAGCATTAATGACAGCCGCACCGCATCGCCGTCGAAATGGCCCATGTTGCATGACAAATGCAGCCTCTGCAATACGAATAATGCAATGCAGAATCTGAATTTTGATTGCACACTCTTCTGCATCTTTTATGAGCCTCTTTTCGCCCATCCTAAGCCCTTCCCGTGGCATTGACGCTTTTCGTCGTGTTGTGCTGTGCTTTCGACGCACGCAACTGCAGCACAACGCTGAACCTACTCTAAAAACTCGAAGATGAACCAGAATTGATCCGCCCAGTTGCATGTCTTTGTTACATTTAGATATTTCTTTTTTCATTGCCGAAAATTTAATTTCAGTTATTTCGTTCCCCCCTCCCCGAAGGCCCGCAGAACTGGGGGATGTTGGGGGGACAACTTTTGTTCTGGGCCATCCAAGTCCCGCTACTTTGGTTGGATCTTGCACTCGAGATAGCCGGGATGCTGTTCTTCTTGAGTGGATTGTTTTACCCGTCATTCGACCGCATATTCATGTACCTATTTCCTCGCTTTATTACCTCCACTTCTTTAGAATCTAATTATATTTTCCTCTAATTTGTTAGCAGAAGTGTCAATAAAAAGCGCTTTATGTTGCAAACCTTGAAGTGTCCATTTGCGTCCTATTTTAAAGCCGCACAGGCCTAATATCTGTCGACTCCATTGTGTTTCAAGGAACCAAAGAGTCGTCAGGTAAAAATTAAACAGATTACTTTGTTCCCATTATGTTCCCCTTACCGTCCGTACACACTTACTCATTCTGGTTCAACAATTGAATCACCGCTCTCTTTCTTCTGAGATTAACTTTAAGACAAAGTGTTAACACATAAGGACTATGAGAACATGTGGTTTTCGCAACGAAAACCTGTGAGCTCACATAAATTTTCATGGACATTTTGGAAGTTCTGAGCCAAATCAAGAAGATTTTCATGTATCTGCGCACCATGTATACCTGCGAAGTTAGAACACCTTGCGCAATCCTTTTTTAGCACTGTGCTGTGATTGAACGCTTTATTCGCCTTCAGAACCACGGAATGAGACCTGGAAGTGCAAGAATACTAAATCATGAGTTGGCAGCAGATGCACTGTAGAAAAACTGGAGGAAAAATGCCCCAATACCACTGGATCCCCAAAAGACTGGGTACACGCAACCCCCACATGCCTATATTCCAAGGTTTAAGGCATAAAGCCGTAAGACCAATGGATAGAATTGCCTGTGCACCCAATGCCCGAATTGATTTTCCCGAGTGTCTTCTCCAAGGAATTGGGCGACAATGCTGTATCGAGATGGAACAATTCCACGACCCCGAACACATCAGGGCAATTAAGCTGTACCTGTGAACAGTGAGCGACTTCGCGAATGACATCAGACCGAGATCGCATGGGATCTGGGTTAGCACAGGGAAGTGTTCAAGGCCCGCAGCTTTTCATTCTGTACACTAACAATTTATTTGTACAAAACGTTCAATGAGCTTGTTTGGTGGCATCTATTGCTCCGATTGTCGATAACAGGGCTGCTCTAATCCTTCATAAATATCTCGATTTGATTGAGCAATGCTGCATAACTTGGAAAATAAAAATTGATGCATCCAAGTGTGTGGCAATTTCCTTTGTT
Organism: Sinentomon sp. SZTP_YWyxl; assembly: GCA_030068105.1. Taxonomy (NCBI): domain Eukaryota; kingdom Metazoa; phylum Arthropoda; class Protura; order Sinentomata; family Sinentomidae; genus Sinentomon; species Sinentomon sp. SZTP_YWyxl. The sequence continues at coordinate 13,167 of JASGXE010006195.1, forward strand.
ATAGGTCCTCCAATCATAATGCTCTTCCACCGCAGACGTACACTATTCATCACTGTGGGCGTGTTATCCCCAATGATTCCCCCGTCAAATACCTTGAAATCACGATCTCTTGGAAGTTGGATCTCAACTGGTCGATTCAGGTTGATGCGACAATAAATAAGGCGAAAAATACTTTGGAAGCACTTAAGCGAAATCTGGCCTGTCAATGAGAAAGTGCATGATGGTGCCACCTATGTCTTGAAATACTTCAGCTCTGTCTGGGATCCATATCTAATTTTGCATATCGAAGCTTTGGAGAAAGTTCAAAGGTCAGCTGCGCGTTTCATTTATAGAATGATTTTTCCAGACATTCCAGTGTCATCGGAATGCTCAAAAATCTCATGCTGCCTACATTGTAGAAGCGCAGGGAATTGCGAACGCTTTCGCTTCTCAAAAACTGTTTTGTGGCTTTTCAGCGTTTGTTTTGCCCAATGATTACATTCATCCCGAAACAGACAAATTGCGGATTGAATCATCTCTCTATGTTCGCAGTTCCCATAGATAAGTTCAATGCATATAATTTTCATTTTTCCTTTCAAAAACATCCAGGGAACCGAACACTCAACCAGGCTAATATATAGTTCACCCTTTCTGCGGTTCGAAGCAGGCTAAACCAAAATGAAAAGTCTGCTTCAGAACACTTCCGTTTGTTCACAATGAAGAGAAAATTTGAGGTGCATGGGCCATGTGGGCGCTTTGAATAATTTTGCACGCTGTTGCAATGTTTTAGACTGTGTTGTTCATTTTTCCATTGTTTTAGCATGGGCATCAAATTTTTACTCTTCACTATTCTTTTTGACAGTGTTTTTGTCCTTTTTCGGTTTATTGTAATAATTACGACAACTCTGCAATTTTTTATAGAAACTGAAATTGAAATGGAAATATGCATGGGGGCAACCGTTCAACCGGATCAATTTTGAACCAAAAAGCTTTTATTTTTCACAAAAAGTGTGCTTCCGTTCAACCGCTGAAACTGAAAATATTTCATCTAAAATTCTCAAACAACAATTTTAGCTCATCAAAGCACACCCTGCTGGTGAACATCTGATCATGCTCCAAACCAAAGAGCGCAAGCACATTTTGGAGCATTCTTGACAATTTGGCGTTTCTTTTTCAATTTCTGGTCGCATGTTGCGCCAAATTCGAACCATCAAGGGTTCGTTATAACCTGTTGCCTCCACGAATATAATCAGTTTGAACTGCGTCAGATCGTGGCAAGGTTAATGCATACACATGCTGTGCAGAAACCCTAAAAGCAACGCAAATAAGTTCCAATAGCATTTTTTCTCCTTGTGGAAATACTGACGGCCGTATTCCCAATAATTGAAACTCACCCTCAGGTTCAACTCAACAGCGAATTCAACAGACGGATGCATCTTTCAACGCAACAATGGGAAAGGAATAAGCGTCTTGCATAGAAATGAAATTTTCGCAACACAGATAGCCAAAATTATCCATTGAGTTGAACTTAATACTCTGTTCACACTGGATTACTTTACTTTACTATAGCAATTTGCTTTTGAAAAATGCCGACACGCAAATATGAGTTGGACACCCCTGCATGTTCTTGCAAAGTGAGACCTTCTGCTTGCCTTCGTTAAATGTATTCGATATTTTTGGACGGGGTAAATAAGAAAAATAAAAATATGATGACAGCACCAAGAAAAAATTCCCGATCACACTGCAAGATTGATGAAAAATGCAGCACAGCAACAACTGACCGATGTGCAGTTTTGAAATCGCACCACGGCACCAGGAAGAAAATCATAATTGAATTCATTTTGGGAAAAAGGGCATAATTCCATTTTTATGTTTTTGAGATAAACAGGAAAGACTGGTTCAAATCTAATGTGGCATTTTTCGGCGGGCTTTTTCGCATTCATAAAAAATATCTTCAGAATCACGAGTTTTTGACCGCTCCTGACCTTTCAATTTCCAATTTTCACGAAGGAATAGGGCTTTGAAGTTGTTGGAAATATGCCCTTCTTACCTGAAAGATAGTTTTGTCAGGAGGAATGATGTTATAAAAGACTTTTTGGCCACTCTCAAAGAAACGTTTTTTGGCAAACCAAAAAGTGAAACAAAGCAATAATATTTTCCCTTCAAACAAGGCCATAGATGGGCTAAGTCAATCTCTTTGGGAATGTTCCTTGTGGTCCGACGCCTCCTCAGGAGTCGTATCCCAGCAACAGGCACCCTCTTTAAAATCCTAATATAGGTGATCTTTAGGAGTGGACGGCAGGACCTTGCGGATGTGCAGGATTTTTTGTCGCTGGGGGCTGCGCGGTTTTCTGGATACATCTTCCTCAGATTGTCCACATTTATGAGTAGCTTTTCCTTTGGAGACCATAAAAGCACAGGGTGTCCCAAACAGTATATATTGAAATATAAAGACCTTTTTTGGGTACTTTAGTTATTTCTCGTGATTTATTCTGGTTTACAGCTTTTGCAGGTTATATTGGTGCCTTGTTATGATGCCTCGTTTTCTTTCTATAGATGGATTTGTGTTTTAACAATTGTAATGCAAGCGGCTAATTACCAGCATCAAAAGTGCCAGATTGTTCAGGCCACCGTTCGTGAGCAGGTTTTCATTTTGGTGTGGAACGTCCGCAGCTAAACGGAGGGCCGAGTGCGGCAAGTGTACGTGTGGCATTTCATGAGCAATGCCAGTAGGGGACCGCCCGCCAATCCGGCCTTTTTAATGATGGTCAAGTGATGATGATAATGGTGATTATTACAAGCAATGTAATAAGAAATATCGCGGAGCAAATGCTCCTAGCGGCTTTAAACAACGTAGCGAAGCGGCTGTGGTACTGTGTCTGGCTACAGAGATCAGCATTTCTAAACCTGGATCTAATATCCCACTCAATTGTCAGAATTAAATTTCAGTATACTTTTCTGGGACACCCTGTATGATGTACTCTCAATATTCGTGCCATTTCAGCGCTCGACCGCTCCATGCGCACGGATTACATTATCAAACATCTGCCAAAACATTATTCTTTGCTGAGAAAAGAGAGCTGATTGGTGCGGTATTGCAGAGTGGGTGGGCAACCTGTGAAAGAGAAAAACACACTTTTCAGGCAACAAGGGCATAATTCCTGGAAATATGCCCTTTTTCTTAAAAAAGCAAAAAATCGCGCCTATGTTTCACCAGGATATAGTCAGCAGAAATATGCCATTTTTGCATGAAAAGTTGCAGGGAAGGACGGAGAACATGGCTGCACCTCTAACTCAAATCCGTCAAAAAGTGGAATTATGCCCTTTTTCCCAAAATGAATTCAATTATTGTTGCCATGGCAACGCAGCAACCAAAATTAACCGAAACCAAAGCTTCATAAATTCTAACAGTAATTGCTATAGCTATACGTAAAAGTTTTCGACTATGGAAATGATTACAAATGTCCAACCTAGAACTAGGGGTGAGCGGAACCCGGTTTTTTTGTTCGGAACGGAATCGGGTCGGAAATTTGAAAGTCGGGTCGGAATCGGAACTCTTTCGGAACCGGAACTATTCACGGAATCGGAACTAACTTCGGAACCGGAACTAAATTCGGAACGGAACTTTTTCGGAATCGGAATCGGAACAATTGAATCGATCGTTTTCAAAAGGTAACTAGTCCATTTGACCTCTCGCAGTTCTCTTTACCGCAGCTATGCTGTCTGAGCTCGCATGCATCATTCCAAAACGTCAAAAGCAAAAAGAAAGGTGAAGCTCAAAGAGGACAAGCTTAACAATGCCGAAAATAAGCCTCGAAGCACATTTTTTCCCGCTTGTCAGAGAAACGCATTTTTGGACTAGTTACCTTTTGATAACGAGCGATTCAATTTTAGGAACCGGAACTATACTCTCGGAATCGGAACAAACTTCGGAACCGGAACGTTTTTCGGATCCGGGTCGAAATTCGGAATCGAAACTCCTTCGGAAACGGAACCATTCTTGGATTCGTTCCTCTCTTCGGAACCGTGACTATGTTCGGAACCGGAACTCTCCTCGGAACCTGATCCAGCATGGAAACCAGAAATTCTCCCATGAGCCAGCTGGATGAATTGAAGGCACTTTAGCATACCCGACACGCTGGATTTCCGGTTGTTGTCAATGGTCATGGCAGATGAATCTTGCTTTGATTCTCTGAACGTGCTTGTGCTGTCCGAACAGTTCACTTGATTGGGTCGCAGACAGGTGAACCACAAACAAGCACTGTTCTCACTGTTGCATTGAAGACTGATGACTTCACTTTGGATCTAGATTTCTTCGAATTTTAGTTTGCAGACTTAACTTTCGGGCATTTCTGGTTCGAATCAAGAAAGTTGGCCTGCAAGACGATTCTGGAAGAGAGCCAGGCTGAGGGGAGATCGAAGGTGAACCCATGTGGCGGATTCCACTCAGTTATCGACCTGGCCATGAAAATATTTCCCATAACATCCATTTTGTAAGTCAAGCATTTGATCTGACAAGGAACTTACTGTTGCGAAAGCCTTTTTGCCTGGGTGTCAATTTGTGGAGATGATAAAGAGCCAATAAAACTACTGCGCTTGTGGTTTCTGCCAGCGCTTGAATTTTCTGAGGTCATACGCGCTGACAAAAAGATAAGAAACAATTAAACTGACGCAATCAGATAAAAGGAGTTCCGTTTTTATACTCAGGGGTCATTTAGAGCACGCTGAAAATCATTATGACACACGTGAAAGTTGTGAATGGAAACTTACTACTGCAGCAGTTAAGCCAATTTTCCCCCGAGTATGAAATTTCCCCGAGGGTGGAATTTTTCGCGATGTTGCATTTTTTTCCCGGGGATGGATTTTTTTCCGAGGATGGATTTTTCGACATGGGTGAATTTTCCCCCAGGATGACGTTTTACCAGCGGGTGATTTTTTGCAAAAATTCACACCCGGATAAAATTCATCGGGGAAAATCACAATCATGGAAATTTCCCTCCTCGGAGAAATATTTATACCCCTCGGAGAATTATCCTTTTTTACCTAGGATTAACCCCTATATCCTTGGAGAAAAATTTGGAAAAAAAAATCCGGGACTCTTTCACACTCGTGGAAAAATTTAATCCCTGGGCAAAATTCGCCCTCGGGGAAAAATCTCATCCTTGGAAATAATTCTCCATCGGGAGAAAATTTCATCTCTGGGAGAAATTTCACCGAAGGGGAAAATGTCACCATTCTAGAAAAAAATGATCTTGGGGAAAATCCACCAACGGAAAATTTAATCCATGAGGAAAATTGACCCTCGGTTAAAATTTCATCCTTCGGGAAAAATTACCGCCAGGAAAATTTCATCCTTGGGGAAAAATCACCGTCAAGAACAATTTCATCCCTGGGGAAAAATTTCATCCTCGGGAAAAATCACCCATGAGAAAAAGTTCACCCTCGTTGAAATATTTCACCGCCGGGGAAAGAATCACCATTGGGGAATCACGATTTGCAACAAATATTGAGGGGAGTTCCAAACTGCCAGTGAATATTGGTGGGTTCCATATTTCCGGTGAAATTTGATTGGGTTCCCATGTTCCTGGGTAATTTTTTTTTTGTTCATGGCAAGCATTTTTGAAGCCGATCCACAGTGGTTGCGGCATGCTTTTCATTCATTCCTCATTCACTTCCTCAATTCATCTAATTCATACCAAAAACAAAATAAAATAAAAATAAAAACAAAACAAAATAAAAGTAAAACAAAACTAAGAAAATGCGGCGTTTCGATTGTGCGGTGGCATTTTCTAGAAAAGGTGAAATTTATGAAGCTTTGTTGTTTGTGGCATTGCTGCAATCGCGATTTCCTTGTTACAGCCTCAACAGAGATTTTTCCTTGCCCTTTTAAATAGTGAAGGAGTCATCCTAGCGAAAATGATCCCTCTATAAAATGACTTGCGCCGACTTTTTAACATCTTTTGAGACAATTTTCAGCTTCCAACTCGCAGGCAGTGTCAAGATATTGATTATTTCTGAAAACTGTATTTTATGACCATATATGGCAATATCACCAGCGCACAAAAACCATGAATAAACAAAATAATCCAGGCTGCAAGAACATGCAGGGGTGTCCAACTCATATTTGCGTGTCGGAATTTTTCAAAAGCAAATTGCTTTAGCAAAGGAAAGTAATCCAGTGTGAACAGAGTATAAGGGTGGGTTGAAATGCGGCCGCTTGTCTGCGAGAGCATTCAACAGGCCTGCATGGATTCCCAGCCGAAAAGGCGCTGTTCAAAAGAATTAATACAAATGCAGGGACATAAGAAATAGCAATGACGGATTCAACGAACAATGAAAAATGAAGACTGTTGACGTAATATGTCCAAAGGGCCTGTCAGTGCAAATGTGGCTTTCTTGCATACGTCAGCATGGCAGGGAGCGTGTGAAGCAAGCATCAGGCGAATGCTGGGGCTGCCGCAACAATGCCCGGGGGCAGAACAGAAGCTGCACTGACCCGGCAACAATGAGATGAAAGATTTTTGACATTGAATAGCAAATACAAGAGGAACGTAAAGAAAGAATTTCTCGTAAAGACGCAATAGAAAAGAAAGGAAGATTAAGATTTGAATATTGTGGTGCGCATAAAGATGTAGGGCCTGTAGGCAGGGACGCACTCGGATAAAAAATCTGACAATTCAAGGAACCAAAGAAAGCTCGAGCAACCTGGTACATTCAACAGGCAGATGACAATGTCGGAAATTCGAATATTCCCACAATTCTTTCTGTCAGTTGCAACACAATTCGGATTGTTACACAACCGGCTGGATACGAATTGCCATTTGCCAACTCTGCAACTGATGCAACTGATGCACACACACTGACCAGCTGCTTTCAACAATGCGTGTGCTGTGAGATTACAGAAGCTGCACAGGCTCGATGACTGTGCTAATACGAACCCGGGTCCTTTTGAAGACTCTACTCAAGCATGTGAGAGGATGCAAACAAAAGTGGAAAACGGACAATGGGTCTACCTGTCGGTTCAGGCGCACCTTGCGTCCATGAACGAGTATGCATGGAGTTTTGAGGAATATATGACTGAAAACCTTTATGTTCCTCGTGCGGCTCTTTGCTGAGCGAGGACCGGGATATTGGTGAACTTGCATTCTCTACTTAACAATAGACGATGTCGGACTAGAGCTTTGTTGTCCGCCCGTTTTCATCATCTGCATGCAAGTGTTGGTGTGAACATTTTCTTCAACCGACTTGTGAAAACATTCTTAGGGGATGAAAGTATTCAGTGGTTGACGAAAAAAGTGTGTTTTTTGACTGATGAAGTCAGAAATGCATTTTTTGGCTCAATTAACTATCCAGAATGTTACATGGGACTTTAATGTATGCCAATAAAAACCCCCTTTTGATTTTGGTCGGGGTTGGAAAGAGACAGATAAAGTTAAAACATTTACAACATTTTACACATTAATTTTTGTTTCCGTTTTGCGGTCCATTACTGACAATTCTCTACCACGAATTCTTTGTATCACCTATTGGGCCGATTTTTTAAACGAAGCCCATCTTTTAGGTCGCGGATTATTTTCTTTTAAAATGCAATTTTGTACACAAGAAGTAAAGAATCCGCGGCCTAATAGATGGGCGTCGTTTAAAAAATCGGCCCAATGTGTCACCTCATATGGTAAAGGCAGGATTCTAGTGTAAGTAATTCCTGTGGTGTCGATAGAATGACTGAAATAGCAAGGCCTGGTCAACTTGTTCGAGTTCTGATATTTTATTGTTGCCGCTGTTATTCCTTGATCACCGTTGTGTCATCGATCGCCACCGTTTTCGATCATTTCGCCACTTCAGGGTAACAGAAATCTTCTATGCCTTTTTATGTTCCAGAATGCAACTTTTTATTTGTTCTTTATTGATTTAATTTTAAAAGTATTTGCTCCATGTCGAGTTGTTCTTCTTTCAGGCGAACATTTCACCTTCCCTTTACAGGTTGACTTCTGTTTTAAACTTGTTTTTTTAATTTTTTTTTTCAGCATGACGTCAGGTTGACATCTGTTTCGTTTCATTTTGTTCTTGCATTGCTAAAATATAGTTAGTCCTTCCAAGTTGAGGAAGATAAACAAACTCTTTATAGTCTTACATGAATTATTTTATTTCGTGGAACAACTTGAAGATGAGTGCAGTTATTTGACCTCGTTGCAAAATCCTTCAATTGGCCTCCTTGTGTTACATTCTCATCTGGTTTTGTGTTAACGCCAGGACAATTTTACCCTCCTTGCCGAGTCACCGGCCGAATGGCTGTCAGCTCAGAATGGCAATTGATGATCATGTTGATGATGAAGATGTTCCCTGGACAATGGTGTTGCATGACCTGCTGATATCAGATTTTTTGAGCATCGAATCCGAATAACATGCAAACCTCACAAGTCAAGTAGCTTGCATTATTCCACGCGAAGTCAGACACCAGTATTTGGAAAATAAGCTTTATCCAAATCCGCAGGCTTGCGCCTTGATGGAAGTGAGGTCCAATGCTTACCCTTTCACCCCTCTCTCCACCTTTCATTAGTTTAATTCGTTTGTTTACGAAAGTCAGTTTCGCCTGCTGTGTCTATAAGTATGCAGGAAAGGAGCGCATAATGGTCCCGAAGGAGGGTCTGAATAGTGAAGCACTGCATTAAGGATCCTTTAAGGATGAGAACTCCTTCAGTCTCAGTCCTTTTCCTTTTCTTTATTTGTTTAATTTTAATGCTAATTTACTTTTGCTTCGGCAGCTTCAGTTTTGAGTTTTTGATTCGCTTCGGTTTGCTTTTTATCTTTTTTTTCAGCTGCTTCTGTTTTTCTTCTGTCCTTTTGAGCTCCTTGTTTCCGCACAGTTCCTTTTCTCCTTCGCTTGATGAGTCCTTCGCCCTTATTCTGCTGCTGCATGCTGCTTGCCTTTCCGATTTCCTTTGATGATTTCCTTTGCCATTTCCTCCTCCAATCATAGATATTTCCGCCGGTTTCCTTCTCCGCGCAACCTCCCAACCCTTTCGCCCTTTCTGGGACAACCCCCACTACTTTATCCCATCCTACCGCAACAATCCACAACTATATCTAGCCCTTAACCGCCATACTTTTACCCCATTTCCCACCCGACCACCCTTTTTCCAATGGCCTTCTTAATCTTCCCTGGAAAAGGTTTTCTTTGCATTTTCATTCTAATATTTTAGTTCCAGCCCAC
>JASGXE010006196.1:0-22913 GCA_030068105.1 Sinentomon sp. SZTP_YWyxl
TGTGACAAGTTAATGAAAATTAGGTGCAGCATGACTTGATCCATTGCGGCCACATCCGCTGTGATTAGTTGGTGCAATCAGTTGTGGTCTCAAAGTCGTATTGGGTAAACTTTTGGGATTTTGTTCTGTCCCAAAGGAATGACTCAAACGGGTACATCGAGTAGGCTCCGAGATCTCCAGATTTATAACCCCGTGACTTATTCCTGTGGGGCATAACAAAATCCCAAAATTTACCGAACACGACCTTGCGACCACAAGTGATCACACCAACGAATCACAGCAGCTGTGGCCGCAATGGATCAAGAGATACCTAAACGTTAACTTTCGTCAACTTGTCACAAGGCCAGACAGTTATTTTCGCCGCAGTTCACGGTCGCCATATCGAACCGCTTTTTATCAGGAAATTAGAGAAAACACAAAGCGTATAGTTCATTTTGGAAAACCCTGTACTATGCGGGAACACCAACTCAGTAGCAATGCCTGGGGACAGAGCCCCCAGTAATTAGGGTCGGGCGGAGCCCCAGCTAGGTTACAAGTGGCAAAACGCCTGGCGTGGGACCTCCAGAAGCTGAAGAAATTTTGAAATTTGGGATTCATTTGGAGTCAAATACGTATGTTCTGGTGATCAAATTGCCCACCAGGGCAATACAAAAGCATATGGCAGGGGCAGTGCAAGCATTAGGCAAGGGGGACATTTCCGTTCAGGGGTCCCCTCCAAAATGACGTCCCTGCAGTCCAGAGAAAAGAAAAGAAATGCAAAAAGTCAGGGAAAAAAAACCCTCCCCGAAAATCACCGTCCAGCTCCCTCGACAGAAGCTCTGTTGATGGCATCCATCACCAGTTGTCGCCACGAGGACTGAGGAACTTTAAACTCGATGAAAATTTCTTTCAGGGCTGTCCAAACATACAAACCGTGCTCAAACTGAAATTGCGAGAGATGGAGGTGGGACGGGTCATCATAGGGTAGGTGCGCACCGTGATGGGAGGTGGTAGGAAGGGAAGTGGGCGGAGCAACATGTGGGAAGGCCGCTGCTGATTGGTGACTGTCGACTAGATTCCTTTGGCAAAGTGGATTGGTATCCAGTTGTAGGGTAGGCGAACTGGGAGGCCGGTAGGTGAAATTGTCGGATAAAGGCACCGTCGAACTCATGTCGTTTACGAACGCGTTGTCCATTTCAAACTGTCCGGTGTCGGCTGAGTTCCCACGCTGATTGGGCCGATCGTCGTCAAAGGTGACGTTGTCGCTTGGCAGGTGCCAGCGGAGGTCAACCATGTCATTTACAACATTGAGATCGGAAGCGGAAGCATGTCGGGCGGTTGCGGCACATCCAATTGACCTGAGCTGCTGGACAACTGTACCCCAATCAAATTGCGCCTCGTCAACCTCGGGTGGTCCATCCGAAGCTGCCGCCTCTTTCACAGATGACAGCAGTTTTGCCATCCTGTCGACGGCAGGCCCCGTTTTCATGTCCAAGTGTTCCCATGTCGTGTCGTCACTCCTCTCAGGTCTGCTACATTCTTTTCCCTGTTTGCCGCTTTCTGCGGGAGCACCGGTGACTTTTTCGGCAACATTGGGAAGCCAGCCAGGGGGTCCATCACCTTTCTTCTTCCCCCTTGTCTGTCCCGTCATTCCCGTACCAGCTTCAGGAACAGGCATCCGTCCAACACCTTTCCCGTTGCCGCCAGTCACCTCAGGTACAGGTGCACTGAAAAGTGCAGCATGGTCGGCAGGTTGGTTGGCCATAGGACGAGACACTTTTTGAGAGCCAGCCACTGCTACAGATATTTTCGAGCTGGCGGAAGCAGGTACTGCGACTTGGCCATTTGAGACGGGCTTTCTTGGATCCACGGAAACTTCCACAGCATCCACCGTTGATGACACAGAGGTGTTGCATTTTTTGGAAACGTCCGCAGCTCCCGCTGTTGAAGACACAGAGGTATTGCGATTCTTGGAAACATCTGCAGCTCCCGCAGTTGAAGACACAGAGGCGTTGCATTTCTTGGAAACGTCCGCAGCTCCCGCAGTTGAAGATACAGAGGCGTTGCATTTCTTGGAAACGTCCGCAGCTCCCGCAGTTGAAGAGGCAGAGGTGTTGCATTTCTTGGAAACGTCTGCAGCTCCCGCAGTTGAAGACACAGAGGTGTTGCATTTCTTGGAAACGTCCGCAGCTCCCGCAGTTGAAGAGGCAGAGGTGTTGCATTTCTTGGAAACGTCTGCAGCTCCAGCAGTTGAAGACACAGAGGTGCTGCGTTTCTTATCACCCTTCCCGGACGTCTGCTGCACACTATTCTCCACAGATCCGCTCTCCTTGGAGTTCGATGGTTTGTTACTAGCCGCCTCCTTTTTGCCATCCTTTGCCGACTTTGTCCCATTTTCAGTCGCCTGAACAGCTGGTGTTGAAGTTGATTTTGCTAGTTTCTTCGTCGATTCCTTTTTGCCACTTTTTCCTGGTGGCACCTCGTTTTCTTCTGCAGACGCCTCTGGCACCAGAGCTCCGCTAGTTAGACTAGGTGGCGGCAGTGGCGAACCCTCCTTCCCGGTGTCGGCCACAGGTGAGTTGTTGACTTTTTCTGATTGTCGTTGCACACCTCCATTCTTTGCCTTCACCTTGGCCTGCTGGGGCTGACCTGCCGCTTTGATCACTTGCGGTGGTGCCTCCTCAAGGCCGACAGGCACCTTCCTCTTGGCCACGAGGGCAACCGGCCTCTGCTCTTTCCCGGCCTTCTTTTTCGTTGACTTTTTTCCACTCCGGTTGGCCCCGGACACAAGCCACTCGCCGTCATCTCCGTCAAGATGGTCACCATCTCCAGGTCTTGATTCACCATTGGCTTGAACGCCATCGTTGAAGTGGCTACCAAGAAAGCTGCCTGATAACATGGAAAGCAAGGACTGCTTGCCGTCTCCAACACCATGCGTTGAATTTGTGGACTTTCTCTCCGCAGTGATGCTCTTGTTCACAGAAGCTGTATCTTCGCTGCTAAGCCGATTGCTAATAATAAGATAAATAATTTTATTGTAAATGTCCTATTGTAGACTAACATTGTGCAATGAATTCGTAGCTTCATAAATTCACGTTTCACAGCCAAATTGCCTATCACTTCAGACTTTGTGGAGGAAGAAAAATCAGCGAACATTTTTTCCATCGTTTAGCCAAGAGAATGATAGGGTTCTCAGCGATTTTGGAAACCCATTTCCAAGGGTTTTCCAAAGGTTTTCAAGGTGTTCCCAAGGGTTTTCAAGGTTTTCCCAAGGGGTTTCAAGGTGTCCCAAAGGTTTTCAAGGTGTTCCCAAAGGTTTTCAGGTTTTTTCCAAAGGTTTTCAAGGTCTTTCCAAGGGTTTTCAAGATTTTCCCAAAGGTTTTCAAGGTGCTCACAAAGGTTTTCAGAGTTTTTCCAAAGGTTTTCAAGGTGTTTCCAAAGGTTTTCAATGTGTTCCCAAGGTTTTCAAGGTGTTCCCAAGGTTTTCAAGGTGTTCCCAAGGGTTTTCAAGGTGTTCAAGGGTTTTCAAGGTTTTCCCATTGGTTTTCAAGATTTTCCCAAGGGTTTTCTCAAGTTACAGAAAGCAGCACCTTTGGGCAACCCCAGTGACCATGGGCCACAAAAGTGGTGTCTGGGGCAGCGTCCACAGCAGGGTTCCAGTGGACTGATCTCCTGGCAGGGTGCTTGGGAGACGAGAGTCACCAAAGGCCAGAGCGATCGCAGGATTGCTTTATCCAGGTTTCAAAGTTCATCACTGAAGCCTGGAATAACGCCAAACTGAGCAGATACCTACCTAGATAGTAGATGGGCATAGCATCAGGATTATTATGACATGAAATGGATAACTTGTTATAAAAACGCCCTAATTCCATTTCACATTGGAGCTAGGGGAAGGCCCTCGATGTAACGCAACAGAAGCATACCTGGACTCGTATTGTCCGGTCGGAAATCAGTATGAATAGAAGATTGTAGACGTGTGTGAAGTTGGCCCCCTGGTACCTCCCCCACAAGTGGATACTGGGGTTCATTAGTGCTTTGCTACATTACTGCTGTTTACTGCTGTTTCCAAATTTGATCATTACTGCTGCAACGGGAGTTGAGATATCTACCCCTTTTATGGGGGACCCAACGTCACTGTGAAGTTGGCCCCCACGGTACCACCCTCAGAAGTGGATACCAGGGTTCATTATTGCTACATTGTTGCTGTTTATTACCTTAATCTGATCTTCACTGCTGCAATGGAGCCTGAAATATCCACCCATTTACGGGGGGCCATGCCCCATAAAGGGGCCCATGTCTTCTTTTCCTTCTTCTTCATCTGCCATCTTGAGCTGACGGCCATATGGCAGGTGGCTCGGCTTAAACCTTGTTGCTCAACTTGGGCTCGCAAGGAGAACAATGCCCCATAATCGTAGTCCAACTCCACTCTGCATACAACTGAAAGGACTAGGATCAGTTTTATGGCGAATACACGCCAACCCGCAGGATTTCCCGAACCGAATATGCTCTGCAGAGCGGAGACGTGTGTCTTGTGATGTGTGGCTTCTGTGTATTGTTACCTGCCAGCCTCTCTTGGACTGGAACTAGGTGTTCTTTAATGTGCACAGTGTGATGCTGCACACGGGACCTCCCTGTTTAACGTCCCATCCAAAGGAAACGAGTGACTTGGCCAATAAGCCCCCTTCCAGCAGCACAACCTGAGGTATAAAAGTGGTCTTCCACCCAAGTAATGTCCTGGACCAACGTTGCTTAACTTCAGTGTTCTGATGGGAATCGGTGCAAGCAATCCGGTATGTGCTACCGATAATCTTGGAACGTAGCATTAACGATTTGGAGCATTTCATTTGGCTGTAAGGAGGTGATTTAAATGTTGACGCTTGCACAAAAAACACTTTGCAGCAAATCAATGTCAAAGTTTGAGGCAAAATTAACAAGAGTGGTAAACCACCTTTGTGAATATCTGACAGTGTTCATTTGGGTGACTATAACTTTTAAATCAAATCAGATAACAAAAACTGTTTTCGCCAGTCAATTCAGGAGATTTCAATCTATCCAGGAAGTTCAAAACAGAAAATTCGTCAAAATGGAAATTTTCGCGATTCCGAAGGTGTGCTCCCCCATTAAGGGGAGAGACCACTCGTGAAAATGAAAAAAATGAGTTTATTTTTAATTTTTTTGCATTCTTGGAAATTTAGCCATTTTATAGATTAGACTCTGCTCTTTATTTTTTTACTCTACATTTTTTTTTTATATCTCAAGTCATTTTTGCGCCATGTTGTCGGAATGCGGGAGCCATTGGCGTAACCGCTTTGCCGAAAAATTTCAAGATACAATCTCCGCAAGTTTTAAAAATGAACTTAGGCAATTCAGATCATTTTTTTTTATTTTGACAGCCTACATTATTAAAATGGTACATTCCCCACATTTTTTGTCTCTACATAATTTTCCAAAATTTTGCTATAACTTGAGTTATTTTGAACTTTACCGAACATTCGCTCTCAAATGCCTTCTTCCGTAAGATGAAAAAGCAAAAATTTTGACAATCTTCGATCCAATAAATCTCAGAATCAGCTTTCCGCTGGGATGATCCGTCTTCCGGAGAACTTTTCTCAGCCATTTCTATCTTGATTAAGGTGAAAATTTGGTCACTTTATCAAAATTTTGTGTAGAAAAGGACTGTCAGATCAGATTTTTGAAATCTGCCTTAGTTTTCATTCTACAGCTAATTTTGTCCTCAAAAGCAAGAAATTTCAACGGAAAAGCGGCACAGTAAACATTCAGCCTTCGTAGAGGTGAAACGAGACAAAAATTGAAAAATCTGCTCTGTAAGTTTTGTTTTTCTGACTTTTTTGAGTTGTTTGGTGCAAAAAAAACTGATCCATGACTTTTCAAGCTCTGTCGAAGTTCATCGCAAATGACTCTTCCTCAACTCCGTTTGGATGGATTTTATGCCGAACGGTGCACACTATCAAAACCAAATTTTGCAGGCATATTTTTCTGCTAATGGGACACATTTGTGCCAAATTTGACAGCTCTATCATCATTGGAACAAAAAAACACCTTCACGACTGGTCTCTCCCCTTAAGGGGACCCCCCTAAATTCGGGTTTTTTTAAAACTAGATAGAACAAAGTTCCAGTGAATTTTTGAAGACGATAATCCCTGGAACAACCCCTCAAAATTTCACCATTTTATCTCAAACCATTTCAAAGTTCTATTCAGTTGAATTTTGTGCAGAGACAAAAAAGACGTATCAGAGAAAAATGCATTTCGAAGTTGACTGTCAAAAATAGTTGATGCAGTCCGAATATGATCCGCAACAACAGGTCTCCGCTAAAACAGGCATAACTTTGTCATTTGTTGGCCGATTTTAAAAAACTTGGACTTTTTGGAAAGAGGAAACATCCAGCTATAGGACCCCATCAGATTTGCTTAAGTGATTTTTCTGAAAAAAAAAAAAAGCAAATCTAGGGGGTCCCCTTAAAGCTGAGGTGCAAGTGGCAATGGGGAATGTGATAGAATTGGTTTGGAACAAAGAAAACAAATGGAAACACTCACCTTCCACTGTTTGCCGATGAAAGCACAGCCGATGGGTTGGACAGATGTGGAAAGTGTTCCGTTGGCTGGGAGGAAATGTTCTTCTTCGGCAGAGCAACACCACCACCTCGCTTTGCTTGCTGCATTTCGTAGAGCGTTTGCCAGCTACCTTCGTCTCCCGTTCCCGTCACAACGCGTTGAGCAGCAGACGAAGCAGACACCCC
The DNA here is from genome assembly GCA_030068105.1 of Sinentomon sp. SZTP_YWyxl. Taxonomy (NCBI): domain Eukaryota; kingdom Metazoa; phylum Arthropoda; class Protura; order Sinentomata; family Sinentomidae; genus Sinentomon; species Sinentomon sp. SZTP_YWyxl. Next base: position 6,740 of record JASGXE010006196.1, read on the forward strand.
CCTTCCTCTGGCCAACTCTGAGCTCAGCATCCTCTGCTTCTCATAGAGTATTCTCAGTTCATCCTCCTCTCTCTTGGTTTTCAGACTGATTTCGAGAGCTCGTTGCAGCAATTCAGCCTCTGTGGAATTAATCTGAGGTGGTAGGGAAGAAAACGGGAAATTAAAAAATAACAAGTTGGGCAAACAGAAAGAAGAGATTCCCACAAACACTTGGAAGGGGTGGCGGTTAATAATGTTCAAAAGTTCAGGCCTAAGCTGGCTTTTTGTCATTCTTATTCGCGGAGCTAGTTCGCATTTCGCATTATGGGGGACCACTCAAAACCAACATTTCTTAAGATATTGAGCTAGTTTTTTTAACAAGCTAGCTAGAATGGATTGAGCTAGTTTTTTGAACAAATTTGGGGGGTCCAAAAACAGTGTTCATGCAAAATTACAGTCCTCCAGGTTATCTGGTTCTCATTTATGGCACCCACTGGACTCGTTAAAGCGAAACTTTGAAACAGTGCCGACTATTGTGTGCATTTTTATGACTCGTTAAAGCAAAACTTTGATGCAGTGCCGACTATTGTGTGCATTTTCATGACTCGTTAAAGCGAAACTTTGAAGCAGTGCTGACTATTGTGTGTATTTTTATGACTCGTTAACACTAAACAGGATCAACATTTCATGAGAATTCAAGTGACGGAGTCATAATTTCAAAATTTTGGCTCCAGGAAGGTGTTCTGCAACATGAAAGTGGTAAATAATCGGCAGGTCGTTTCAGCAATTGGGGGCTAAATAATCGAAAGACAAAGGAAATCGAACATTGCGACTGATAAGCTTATCAACATTTACCATTTCTGGTGAGATGAGTGAGCCTTATGTGCTTCAATTGATAAGCTTATTTGAAAGAGCAGGTTTTTTCGTTCTGGGGGTCCCAGAGTTCACCATTCTAGTAAAAACTCTTCATAGATACAGCAAGCGAAACATTTCAAGATCATGCAAAAACCAAAACGGAGAAAGCAAATAAAGACAAAGTTAGTTTGGCGAATTTGTCCTGTCGTATCTCTTCACGTTAGGACACGTTTGGGCAAGATTAGACGGCCCGATCACGAAAGCAGGCCTGAAATCAGCAATGATATTGCTGACATCAAACATAAACAACTATCATCACAACACAGAGAAGAACTGCGGTCTTTTTACCTTGGTTAAACCACATGCTAGCTCACCTGCAAGATAGTTCAAATGCAAGTTCCCTAACTCAAGCTAACCCAACTCCCAACTTGCGGCTAAGCGAGCGCCGAGCATATGATTCGCCAGAAAAGTCAGCAAAAGAAAAGTCAACAAAAAGAAATTGTAACAATATGAAATGTCATCAAGTGGAAACGGCAGCAAACAGAAAAGGCAGGAAGTGGAATAGCTGGCAATAAGAAATGTCAACAAAGAGAATGTCCGAAACCGGAAAAGTCCGCAAGCGGAAATGGCAGGAAGAGCAAATGCCTGCAGATGGAAAAACGATCAAGAGAAAAGGCATCAAAGTGCATTGCTTGCATTCGGAAATGTCAACAAAGAGAATTGTCTGCGTGCGGAATTTTCGACAAATGGAAAGAACTGCACATGAAATATTGGGAAACAGAAATGTCAACAGGCGGATTTTGTCGAAAAAATGATATGTTGCCCCAAAGGCCGACACACACCAAGACGATTGTTGTGACTTCGCTGGAGGCAGTTGTGGCAATCGGATGGAGACTTTTTCTTCAATTCCAAACCAAGGCCTCCAAAATATTGCACTGTCGACATCGGTCGTTTGGTTTCATGGACACTTGCCCCATGCAGATACCAGTGGCGCGCGAAAAACGCTCGAGAACCAAACGCCCAAATCCATCCATTTTGTCTGCAGGCCCCCATCCGACTTGTCTGAAACAAAGACGTGAAACAAGTTCTCCGTCTTTGATCTGGAATTCCGAACAGGTTTTCATAAGCCTGAAAAAAACGCTGCAGAAGTTGACGGATCTTCTGACGCCTTGTCAGAAGGGCCAAAATTTCGAATTTTTCTTGAACCTCGATTTTTAAAATACAAAAAAAAATTATTTCCGAGGACGAGAATTTTCTCAACATGCCGAGTTTATTCTGACATGTCGAGTTCATTCTCGACATGCCGAGTTTATTCTTGACATGCCGGGTTTATTTTCGACCTGCAGAGTTTATTCTTGACATGCCGGGTTTATTTTCGACCTGCAGAGTTTATTCTTGACATGCCGGGTTTATTTTCGACCTGCAGAGTTTATTCTTGACATGCCGGGTTTATTTTCGACCTGCAGAGTTTATTCTTGACATGCCGGGTTTATTTTCGACCTGCAGAGTTTATTCTTGACATGCCGAGTTTGTTTTCGACCTGCCGAGTTTATTCTTGACATGCCGAGTTTGTTTTCGACCTGCCGAGTTTATTCTTGACATGCCGGGTTTATTTTCGACCTGCAGAGTTTATTCTTGACATGCCGGGTTTATTTTCGACCTGCAGAGTTTATTCTTGACATGCCGGGTTTATTTTCGACCTGCAGAGTTTATTCTTGACATGCCGATTTGTTTTCGACCTGCCGAGTTTATTCTTGACATGCCGAGTTTGTTTTCGACCTGCCGAGTTTATTCTTGACATGCCGGGTTTATTTTCGACCTGCAGAGTTTATTCTTGACATGCCGAGTTTGTTTTCGACCTGCCGAGTTTATTCTTGACATGCCGAGTTTGTTTTCGACCTGCCGAGTTTATTCTTGACATGCCGGGTTTATTTTCGACCTGCAGAGTTATTCTTGACATGCCGGGTTTATTTTCGACCTGCAGAGTTTATTCTTGACATGCCGGGTTTATTTTCGACCTGCAGAGTTTATTCTTGACATGCCGAGTTTGTTTTCGACCTGCCGAGTTTATTCTTGACATGCCGAGTTTGTTTTCGACCTGCCGAGTTTATTCTTGACATGCCGGGTTTATTTTCGACCTGCAGAGTTTATTCTTGACATGCCGAGTTTGTTTTCGACCTGCCGAGTTTATTCTTGACATGCCGAGTTTGTTTTCGACCTGCCGAGTTTATTCTTGATTCCGAGTTTGTTCTCGACCTGCTGAGAACATTCTTGACATGCCGTCATGAGCAATTTGTCTTGTCCTTCGGTTGCTTGGCAACCAATCAGAAAGCATCAGATGGGTTTTTGTTCCATTTGCCGTCAAACGTTTGTGCTTTTTGTCATTTGAGTTGAGATGGATGTTTTGGATGCGCTGGATTGACTTAGAGCTCTTGGTCCAATTCCACTTGCGCGTTTGAGGGATTTCAGCAATCCGTTGGAAAAATTTAACAACTTCCAGTTCAAATTTCGGTATCGGGTGGACAAGGATACCGTTTTGCGACTTAATGAAGTGTGGCAGTTGCATGATACGCCAAACAAAAGAGGTCTCCCCATCCCATTGATCTTGAAAGTTTGTGCCACCCTCCATTTTTTTGCAAGGGGACATTCCAAAAAGTGTGATTTCAGATTTGAATAGGCGCAACGCATCAGCTATAAATGGGTCTGTTCATGAAATTTCGTCAGCAATTGCACGATGTAGTCCGAGATTTGTGCGCATGCCGACAGGAGCCGAGAAGTGGGAGATATCCGAGAAAAGTTTTTTCTGCTGGCAGGATTTCCTGGCGTCATTGGCATAATTGATTGCACGCATGTCCAAATTCAGCGACCTGCAAAAAATGGCGTAGACAGCTATTTGAACAGAAAGTGTTCATTCGATCAATGTACAGCGAGTTTGCAATTTTGACCTTCGCACAAGAAATGTCGTTGCCCGATGGTCAGGTAGCACCCACGATGCGAGAATTTTTGACAACAGCGAAAAACTGTGTGCCAGTGCTTAAATTGTAAAATAAAAACGGCCGGCTCCCAACATTTGAAAAGGGCAAGAGGGCTAAAGAGTATTATCGGGGGGAGACATGATATGATGCTTCCGTTATCATGGATTGTCTCCCCGGTCGATCTATTGTAGGGAAGCATCATATATCATGCCCCCCTGTAATTTTATGATTTTCAGACGCAAGCAAGTAATGGATGACACAGTGTGTCATTGCAGACTCCGTTCAAATATTCTTGAGAAATAAGAAAGAAAATATAAGAAAAGATAAGAAAATATTCCTTGGTTCATTGCAAAAAATAGTGTTCAGGAGGAATGAAAAGAGTTAATCCGCCGTTTTTGGAGCATTGCACCGATGACTTTGTTACGTTATTGGTCAGGTTGGTTAGGTTAGGTTTGGTTAGGTTAGGTTAGGGTAACGTCAGTTATTGGTGTGCTACTAGTTGGCGATTTCTGCTTTCTGTTGGGAACTTGTGTCGAAACTATCGCGCAAACAATAAAAAAAGAATTGTGGGCATTTCCAGAAATGTCAAAAACCAGAACACGTTTATTCCCAACGCCGTCACATTTTTTGCCTTCATTAGAACTCCAGCTAACCCATCCGAACCAACAACGCAACGAATCCTAACCTCACCTGACCTAACGTCACCTAACCTAACCCAACCCCATTTTTTCCCTAACCAACCAAACCAAGTCTTCGTTGCAATGCTCCAAAAACGGCGGAACAACTATCCACACTCTCTATTTCGCGCAAAGAGTACCGTATCTAACCTGTAGGTACCTACACGGAACTGTGTCCGCATTGAACGGAACTGTGTCCGCATTATGACACACTGTCACCCAGTACTTCTGAGCATCAGAAAGCCAGAAAATTAATGGGGGACATAATATGATGCTTCCCTATGATAGATCGTCCCGGGAGACAATCCATGATAACGGAAGCATCATATCATGTCGCCCCCCCCGATAATACCCTTTAGCCGGGCACAAGTTCATCTTCCATTACTGCCAACAGCTTCGGTTGCAGCAGTGAACGTTGATTCTTTCGTTGAATCATTGAATCACTTCAAAGTTGGTTGGGACTCACATACCTAATTTGCAGAATACTCATCCGGACGAGAATAAACTCGTCCGGACGAGAGAATAAACTCGTCCCAGACGAGAATAAAGTCGTCCGGACGAGAATAAAGTCATCCGAACGAGAATAAAGTCGTCCGGGCGAGAATAAAGTCGTCCGGCGAGAATAAAGTCGTCCGACGAGAATAAACTCGTCCGGACGAGAATAAACTCGTCCGAACGAGAATAAACTCGTCCGCCATATTGAGTTGAATTGTCCGGTTTGTTGAGTTGCATTGTCCCCCCGTTTTCCATAGTCCCCCAGTAGAAAAACTACATAACCCATTGTGCAATTTCATAAACAAAGAGACAAAAGGATGGAACTGCATGATTGACTAAGTTCATCGCAATATGTCGAAATTGGGCAATTTTTGGGGGGGGGGGTGTTCCAATCGCAGACGGATTTTTCCGAAATTCTGAGCCATAGGCCCAGTGGGACACTTTGGTGGGAAGCTGGAAACCAAATTGCATAGCGCATCAAGTTTGCCGGATTTCCTGAAAAGGCTGCAGCCGTTTGGCGAAATTGGGCAATTTGGGGGGGGGGGGGTGTCCCAATCGCAGACGGGGTTTTTTCGACATTCTGAGCCGTGTGGGCCCACTGGGGCACTTTGGTGGGAAGCTGGGAACCAAATTGCAGCGCGAACGAATATTTCGGGGAGAGAAAAATCGAACACTCACAAGGAATCGAAACATGAGACGTCAGTATTAATACACGCCTGCTAACATATTTTTGATTTTGATTTTTGAATTTGATTTTGACACCAACAGCACCGACGTTGGCCGGCGCCTTGAGCAAGAATTTATCCCCCATAAGAGGGAGATAGGGTTTGGAACAGGGTTAGGTCAGGTTCAAATAGCTTTATTGAACAATCCACAATTCGGATTTTTCTTGCGAGTATGGTGCCCCAATCGAGCATGCTTGCACACATGGGCGCAAATTACGGGGGGGGGGGGTTGGGGGGTGCACCCCCCCAGAATTCGGTGAGTGGAATTCTGGAGGGGGTGGGGCCCTTTTGCCAACCCCACAGAGGGCCCCTGCCTCAGCCCTCATTTTCCCCCTGTGGGGCCCTTCGAACGCCAGGGAATCAATCCAGCTCCATAGGTTTCAACACAAAACCTCATCCAAAAAAAAACTACAAAAAATACAAGACTAAAAAAGGAGAAGTTAGGTAAAGTGAGTGCCAACCACCTGCTATGGTAACGCTGTGGTAATGCAATGATAGCTAAACAATTTTATTTATGGAATTCTAGTGGATTTGGCTCCTCTGCCAACCCCACAGAGGGCCCCTGCCTCAGCCCTTAATTAACCCCTCTGGGGCCCTTAGAACACCAGGGAATCAATCCAGCTCCATCTTTCATTACAAAAACCTCACATCCAAAAAAAACCTACAAAACACAACAGACTTGTGGGAAAGTAAAAGCGAGTGCCATCCACCTGCTATGGTAACGCCGTGTAGGAAATGCTATGAAAACGAATAAATTTTATTGATGGAATTCTGGTAAGATTTGGGCCCCCTTGCCATCCCCAGAAAGGGCCCATGCGTCGAACACAAATTAATCCCCTCTGGGGCCCCTAGACCGTAAGGGAATCAATCCAGCTCCAGCTTTCAGAAAACTTCATTTCAAAAAAAAAAAAAAATACACAGCGGATTTTTATGGAAAAGAAAAATAAATGCCTGCAACCAACCGGCCTCATTCCCAAAATGTGAAAAGTAAAGTCATCATTTGACCACATTTTAATGATATCGTAACGAACAATTTGAATTGATGAAATTATGGGAGTTCGGGCCCTCTTGCCAACCCCACAGAGCGCCCCTGCCGCCGACCCGAAAAAAACCGCTCTTGTGCCCCGAAAAAGCAACGGAATCAATCCAGATCATGGCCTTCAGCCACTCTGAAAAAACCCTCATTTCCAAAAAAAAAAAAACAAGTCTGTCCAGTGGGAAAAAAATGAACGCCAAAGCACCTGCAATGGCAGCAGCCTGAATCCACATATAATATGGGAGAATATAGAAGCAGCATTATTTGAACAAATTTTAATGATACCGTATGTATGAGCCTGACCACCCAGCCCTGGCCATGATATAATGGTGCCCAAAATAGCCAAAATCCGGCCCAAAATGCATGTTGAAATTCCTTAAAGTTATCACACCTCTGTGGTACTCCCAGACATCCTGCTAGGCTCTGCAACTCTGCAAGGCTCTGTCCCTTGGCATCCCACTTGAGCCAAGAACTCCGCCCCAGACCCCGCGTGCCCCTGACTTTGTTTCACAATTTAGTTTTACAATTTAACTGCTCCTCTTGACCTTCTTTTGTTGGAGGCATACCCATCGCTTTTGTTTTTGCATCTGCTTTCGTGAATTTCAGAAAGCGTCTCTTGCACACACATATTTGGAAATTCAGGCTTTCATGCAGGCCTGTTGCGAATGGGCCTCAAATTTGCAAAACCATAAAAGTGCGCCCATCATTTCAAGGCTCATTTGGGTCCCAAAAATTTGAAAGAAACATCAATTTTGGACCCCAAATGAACACTCAAATTTCAAAATTTCTTAAGCTTCTGGGGAACTCCGTCCCCCACACCCCCTGCCAGGGGCTCTGCCCCTTGGATCCCCGCTGGGGCGCTGCCCCAGACCCCGTAGCGCCTGCGGCGGGCTTCATTAAATGGGCCCCTATTTCCATTAAAAAGGGCCCCCGAGGCAAGGAACCCCCCCCCCAGATCTCAAGAGGGATTTGCGCCCCTGCTTTGCACAAAACGCTTGCTGCCATCTGATGTTGGTGTCGGTTGTGTACCTACACATGCATTCCGGTCTGCGACTGACGCAAAATGGAAGTCACTCACCGGCAGCAACCAAAGGCGGTAAACCAATCAACTTCACACTTATTTGTTCAAATTATGCTGTTTTTGCCACTTCCAATGGCACCGCACAAATCGACAAATTGGATGACCGGAAGACTGTGCGAAAAGAGCACTTTCCGATGGTGAAATGTTACTTCCACTTCTTTCCATTATGTCCCGGCAGCGTATTTTATTTATCAACACGAATCGGGCAATGTCCCGATTTGGAGCTTGGACAAAAAAGCAAAATAAAGCAAACCTAACCGAACCAAACAAACCTAACCTGCCCTAACCTCGCCTAACTAACCTATACTAACCTTACCTTTCCCATTTTCTATGTTCAGAGTGTTTTCCTGCCTTTTTTGGGATGGGACTTTTTGCATGGGATTAGATGGAAAAGTGCCCGATTCGTATAGATTAATCAAATACGCGTTCCGGCATCGATAAAAAACGAAAAGAACGACGCGCGGAAACCACTTTGTCTTCTCCTTTTCGCGAAATTGAACTTTTGATGAACTTCCAAGAACGAACTACCTTTATTCGTATGAGTATTCAACCAACTATTCTTGTGTCAGTTCTTTTGAGCATGATATTCATAAAGGAAGGCATAAGCACCTTCCTTGCGGAAACATTTTTGCCAGGACCGCGAAATTTCGAAGTTTATTCGATTCACCTGCATTTGTGTTGTTTATTTCGCTCTTTCAAAGACTGTCTCAACACAGAAACAGATTCTTATTGCGCTGCTCAAAAAGGGATCCGAGCAGCTCTTCCCCAATATCATGCTTTTCAAATCACTTCATGATGGCATGGGTTGCGTGCCACGGGCAATCCTGTTTTGTGATGTGATGTTTCTCTTTGTTGCTCTTGTCAAAGTCTTTTTTATTTCTAATTTGGTGGCCGTGGCACCGGTTGAGCACGTGCAGTTGATTTTTGTTCAGCAAACAAATGAGAATTTATTCCTCTATTTTGACACAAAATCCTCATGTTCAGGCGCAAAACAACGCAAAACGTCTGACTATCTTGAGGAAAGTGATTTTTGTGGCCCTTACGGAATTTAATATTTTTCTCCTGTTTCAAAGTCCTCGACCGCAAGTCGCAACACTTGCAAACCGAAAGCATTGTTTTCGGCTTTAATCGGACGACTTTAATCTCGTCCGGACGACTTTATTTTCATCCGGCCGGAGGAGTTTATTATCGTCCGTTCGAGTTTATTTTCATCCGGGCGAGTTTATTCTCTTCCGGACGAGTTTATTCTCGTCCTCGTCCGGACAACTTTAATATCGTCCGGACGCAAATGAAAAGTGCGCACTTTTTGTGATGACATTCGTATTTCGTCCTCACACAAGTTCATCTTGCATCGCTGCCAACGCGACAGTGGTTCATCATCCGGACGAGAACAAAACATACCCAGATGAGAATAATCTCGTCCAGACGAAAATACACTCGTCCGGACGAGAATAAACTCATCCGGACGAGAATAAACTCATCCGGACGAGAATAAACTTATCCGAACGAGAATAAATAAGTTGTCCGGACGAGAAGAGTCGTTTGGACAAGAAAACTCGTCCGGACGAGAATAGACTCATCCGACGAGATTAAACTCGTCCAGACGAGAATAAACTCGTCCTGACGAGAATAAACTCGCGTCCGGACGAGAATGAGATCATCCGGACGAGAATAAACTCATCCGAACAGGAATAAAGTCGTCCGGACGAGAAGAGTCGCTCGGACGAGAATAAACTTGTCCGGGCGAGAATAAAGTCGTCCGGGCGAAAATAAACTCGTTCGTTCGAGAATAAACTCGTCCGGACGAGAAGAAACAAATCCGCTGAGAAAAAAAAGTCGCAAACGCTTCCGCACAAAAGTGTCAGTCGCAAAATTTCCCATTTTTTTGGTCTCACAAATGATTTCCTGTCACAAATGACTCAGTTCAACTTCGCGTTATGTTTTGTTTGACCTCGTTCAAAAGTTGTCTCAAATTTTTTCATTTTTTTCCAATTGCACGCATTTCAATGATGTGACTTTTCAAACGTTGCCATTTTCTTTTGCTGACATTTCTTCTTGTTTGATTTTCCGATGTCGCACATTCCGCTTGACGACATTTCGTGTTGTTGACTTTTCTGCCTGCGCGGTTTTCCAATTGCTGCAAATTCCTGTTTCCGACATTTCCACTTGTTGACATTTCTCAATAACGGCATTTCCCATGTTGCAATTGGCGGCTGATGCAATTTCCTCTTGCTGCCATTTCCAGTCATTGACTTTTCCGATGCTTGCCATCGTTCGATTTTTTGTTTGGTTTTCCTCTTGTTGACATTTCTTTTGTTGACATTTCTGCGTCCCCGATTGAGCCAAGATCACCAGCTTATAGATAATGGAACTATGTGTTCTGTCTTCATTCCTCCAAACTCAAAAACTTTCTGATTGCAGCAGGACACATATTAAACACAAGAAAAAAACCAGCGGCCTTTGTCCGTTCGTTTTGAGAATGCGATGATGCAACGTTTCACTCCCTCCTCGTGGAGCTTCGTCAGGCGACACCCATGATTGACTGACATCTGAGTTGAAGTTGAGCACAGATGGAGGCTGTGGAATGCGGTTGCAGGTTTGTCGGTTGGTGCTTGTGTGGGGTGGGGAGCAGCGGAGGTGGGGTTGGGAAGGGCCAGGGAAACCGGGAAGGGGCAGGGGACGGGGCTGGCTTGGTTTTGGTGGTTGTAATGTTGGGTCCATCCAGGGAGAATGAAGCCGGGTCGAGGCTGAACTCTTCTTCCACAACTGTGTTAAGGGGTAGTGGGGTGTCAAAATGCTAACTTCGGTTATTGCAAATTTCATAAAAAACACAAGCGGAACTTCCGATAACGGTCAGCGATACCCGTAAAACATTTGGAGTCCAGAATTGCGCCATTTTGGTCTTTATTCTGTCCAAAGTGGAGTGATAGAGCCAGATTTAGCATTTTTGATCTCATCCAGGTGTTTTTTGCTTCCATTTTCGTGTATTCGCTACAAGCGACGGGGCATTTGTTAAACAACAGCCAAAAACTTTAAAAAAGAGTGACAATCAACACTCAGGACACTTTTTTACACAAGTGTGCCAATTTTTACTTTCCCATTGACATCTGGGAGTTGAGAAAATGCAATCGAAAGTTCGAAAAATGTCAAAAAAGTGAAAGCGTAAAAAATGCACCTTGAATTTTGTGGATTTTTCAAGGCAAATGAAAAATACGCTGTCGTGTGAAAAAAGTGTCGTACGGTAATCGCGTGTCCTCGAAACGTGTCCTCAACCAATAAAGCTACAATTGGATTTTGGTTTTGGGGAGTTTTGGGAATTGGAATCATCGGTGTCGCCTGAAGAAGCTCCACGAGGAGGGAGTGAAACGTTGCGGCTTCGCATTCTCAAAACGAACGGACAAAAGCCGTTAGTCTTTTTTTGTGTTTAATATGTTCTGATGTAATTCCTGTTCGTGGTGCACGTGCAGAAATCTTCCCGATTGATCCCTCTCCCTGTCAAAAGCAGTTTTTATGAAAAAGAAACCCTCAGGAAGCAGCAAAAACCAATGAAAACTGACCTGGTTAGAGTTATTGACAGGTGCGTCAAATAGCAGAGAACCTGGCACTTGGGTCCAAGCACTGCCGACAACGTGGGGAGCTCTTGAATTGCCACCCATTCTCAACTGTGTTGCACCGTTCGGAAGCACCATTTCACCATCACGGAACCACGGAGAACCGAACGATCCATTCTGCAAAGGCGGTGGTTTTGCTGGAATAGTAAAAAAAAACAAAGATAAGGGCAGTTAACTTAAAACGATCATTGATGGGACTTGGAGAGAACTTATCAACAAAATAATGAAAATGCACTTTTAATTGACATCTTCTCCATGTTTTCCTATCTTGACGTGTTTTGGGGCGGCACGCTCCCGTCGTCACGTGCTGGTCGAATGAGCAGCAGACGACACGTCCTTCTTCAACTGACGTGTAGTCTGCTCATTCGATCAGCACCTGACGATTGGCGTGACCCCCCGAAACACGTCGTGTGTCGAGGAAGAAAGAAAACTCGGAGAAGATGTCAATTAAAAGTGTTTAATAATTTTACTGATAAGGGCAGTGTTTGCCAGAAATCAACAGGTTAAACAACATATTTGCCAAGGTGTAAATGACCCTTATCTGTTCGTTGGAAAAGATATAACATGACCGGTTCCGCAACCACACAGGAGGGAAGCTTACTCAGGTGAAATAAAAAATGTCGATGTCAGATGGTTAAAATTGATGAGAGCAGCCGGAGTGATGTGGTGTGCTCGATGAGTTTAGAACCACACTAAACCTCTCCAAACCAGGCCGGGTCTGTTTGCCTGGGTTATCAGAAGTGGGCACTCTGAGAAGATGATAAAGGGTAATAAAATTGTTATCAAGAGTTGAATGTGTTGTTTAGGAAACTACCTACACATTCTAGTCTGCAAAATGATTTTTTTTGTGGCCCAGGTAAAAACATATCAACTCTGGCAACATTATCTTGATGCAGATAAAAAACCATTTCCCCACCAGGAATCGAGCTAGGATCATCGGTGACATCGAGCCAGAATGTCGCTGATGATCAATCAGTTACTTAAGTACGTACTGTCCTTTATTTCAACAATATCCATATGCAAAACAAGAAAGAATTTTGAAGGAAGGTCGGGATAAATCCGATAAATGGCCCCCCTTTTTTTAATAATCCAGAATCAAACTAGGCAATTTTGACGAGATAAATGACACAATGTGGTTCACTTCCAGTGTCAATTTCGGAATTCCGATCTCTGATTGCGAAACCTGCTTGAAACATTTTGGTGAAAAAATGTAAAAATGATGGGATGGAAACCCCCATATTTTTCCTGACTGATGCAGCTGTCCTCGATGATTTAAGGGTAAAATCACCGATGATTTGAGGGATAAGGGATGGAGCAGTGAAAAACTAAAAAAATTGCTGCGTGCCTGTGGTTGCCCAAAAAGACAGGCATTATTTTGTCTGCTCGTGCCACTGCATACAAATTTTTTCCGATTGTTCGGAGGGTGACCTTCAGAGGGGGAGACCTTCGGAAAACCTCAATTAATGTCAAAAAGGTCGATAACCAACCTTGTTCTTGGAACGGCTTCCATTTTGTTCCAGCTTTCCTGTTAGCCATCCCCACTCAAAACGAATGATGCCCGGGTGACACACAAATGCAGTCATACATCAAAAGGGCATTGAATTCATCATTTTTGCATGAACGATTCATTCAAAAAAGGGCACAAAAACATCTACATACAGACAAGAATGAGACAAAGTGATTAAACATGTCAGTTAAAACCCACTTTGAAAGTGCACCACCAATCTGACTACCTTAAACCGATGTTTTTACTTATCAGTTAGTGTATGATTGACTCGGTTATGTTCCGCCACTGCGTGTTATAATTCGACTCGTAAAATTGGCCCATGGGGCCGATTTTTTAAACGAAGCCAATCTTTTAGGCCGCGGATTGTTTCTTTTTAAAATGCAATTTTGTACACAAAAGAAAAAGAATCTGCAGCCAAAAACATGGGCTTCGTTTAATAAATCGGCCCATGATTTGCAATGATAAATTACCGGCCGTATTCCCCATTGCAACTCAAACTCACCCTCAGGTGATACTCAAGTGAGGGTGAGTTTGAGTTTGAGGGTGAGTGGATTCTGTTTCCCCAATATTTGAAGGCCAACCCAGCTGGCCCTTACGTAGGTGGCACCTGAGGGCCAACTCTGTCGCAATGGCAACGTGATCAATCATGAATGTTTCTCCATTCAATTGGCGCTCGCTTTTCTAGCAGTTAACGAATGCGATTTTATGAGGCTGATATGAATGAATGGTGGTTCGATCCTATCGAATAGAGCAGTTTATGCGAGTGTTTGCTTGAAAGTACACGGATTTATGAATATTTGCAGACAAAGAGCATTTACTCGCACAAGGTATTTTGGTGCGCAACTTCGTTGCATCTGGGTGGTGCGTTTCGAAGGCATCGATCAAGTGATGCATTATTTTCAGACACGAATTCAAACCCGTTTCCATGGTTACCGTTTTGTTTGATTTTTCCTCTCTTTGAAATTGTTCCTTAAGTCGACGCTATTGTTCAACAAGTGTGCGTTTTGGTGTCGTGCATATTCACATCTGTAAGAGTTGTCATTTTTGCAAAAGCGTAGATATAAACAGAAGTTCATTTGTAACTGTTCAAACGTTTTGGGCCATTGTTTCTCTTCTTTGATGGAGCAAATTCCCGTTGTCCTTTTGGTGCCACAGACAGACTGAAGTTGTCTGTATTTGAACTACGCAAGAAATGAGGTAGGACACCATTTTATCCAGTCGCCTCTTTGTTTCAAAAGAATCTTTCGTGGCAGTGACGTCACAGAACCGGGCATCACGTGAGCGAGCAGGCGGAGCTTGCTGTTTCTGCCATATACCTGTCTACTATTTACCTTGACAACTCTGATTGTAAAGTTCTATCAAAAGAACAGCTCTTGGTATCATTTTGTCGTCCGAAAAACGTTTTGTTCTAGCAGTACAGCCTCATCAGACTCCGAAATCATAGTTCACACAAAGAACATTGCACATTCACAGAACAAATCTGTGTCTTCGTCACCTGAGCCTTGAAAATGCAAAAAATCCCACCGCACGAAAAGAAATCTTTTTGCAACTGGCAAAAATATGACCAGCAAAAAAAGAGTTACGATGTTCAACAAAAATCTTGAAACCACTTGGCATAAAATGAACAAAAACCCACCAATATTGCATTTCGCTAAAGAATTTTTCTCCCTGGCAAGAATTAGTTACTAAACTTCTAACGTACAACAGCCAGAAATTGCGAAAAGCAAGTGGTAATAAAAGTGTCAGACGGCGACTTTGGTTCAAAACCGGAACTTTAATTTCTACCGCCATGTTAAAAAACGAAAATCCATAATCCGCCCTACACAACAACGTGCATCACATTCTGTAAAAAATGTTCTCCAACGTGAATTACTTCTTCAACAAAATAATTTTCTTAGTCATCTGGCTCACATTTATTACTTGAAACGACCAGAAACTATACAAAAAGCAGTCGAAGAGTTTGGATAAGGGTGATCCCGATCAACCTTACCCTCAAACTCAAACTTACCCTCAGCATCAACTCAAACTCAGCCTCAAATTGTTGGGGAAACGCACTGGCCCTCAAGTGGAAGTTGGCCCTCAGCTTCAACTCACCCTCAAACTCAAACTCAGATTGTTGGGGAAACGTTATTAGGGCGAACTTTGAGTTTGAGGGTGAGTTTGAGTTTGAGTGGGTTTGGGGAATACCGCCGTACTCGTCCCATTACTGAGCAATTTCTTGCAATAAAATACTCATTGTAGCATACACTCAAACAGCCCTAAATCACTGTGAGGTGCCCATCAATTACCCGTCGTCTGGTAATTACTCATAGATTCTTCCATCGATCTTCGCCAAGTTCATTTTTTCTAAAATTACTCACATGGTCGTATGCACCAAAGCCACTAACCCCAACCCTGAGCTTGAAAAAAGTCAATTCCACACTCAGATGCACCTTTCTCAACGATGAATAAGGAACACTTATGCACAGAAATCAAATTTTCCAAGCGAGCACACGATCTGGTTGCCTTGCATGCAGGTCGTCGTAGGAATGGAAATTGAAGGAGAGGCAGGGAATGAGCCTCCAGCGGCGGGTGGGACAGGGGGAAGGAGTCGCACACAGCCGCGAGTTGCGATCGGACGCATTGTTTTGAAACGGGAAAGAAAAAAGGGAAATCGTCAAATTGTCGCAGCGCAGGCAAATGACTCACTGGCTTCATGTTGCGCGGATTTTGAGCAAAAAACCCATTTTTCATGCCAGAGCGGGAAATGAGAAACCCAGGATTGCCACCAACCTGGAAAATCTGGAATTCTCGGAGATTTTTTGAAGATCCTGGAAAATCTGAAAACCTGGAATCACGGGGAATTTTGGAAAACACCCGGAAAACTGAAAAAGTCAGGGAATTTTCAAAAAATTGTCAGGGAATTCACAGCACAATTTGAGAATCTTGAATCTGAGAATCTGGAATCGTAGACTGCAAAATTTGCGCAATTACTCACTCATGCATGAGTGAAATGGTTTTTCCTGCTTCCAATGCCTCACAGGCTCAGGAAATTGAGACTTTGGTGATGACTTCAAGTTTTTTTCGCATCCTTTTTTATTTTTTTGTGTCAAAAGGACGGAGATTCGCTCACGAAGCTGATAACAATCAAATTTTGTGCAAGCTAATTTTCGAAATTCTTGGCCATACAGAAATTACAAGAAACATCTATTTTCGCGCCAAAATTGCGGAAAATTCAACAATTTCTTCCAGGG
>JASGXE010006197.1:0-21527 GCA_030068105.1 Sinentomon sp. SZTP_YWyxl
ACGTAGTTTGCCTGTGATCTCGGTCACGTTCTAAGGAGAACCCTGTACCAAAACTGCCGAGTGGAAAATGCCCTTTCGCATTCTGCCATTTCATGCCTCTGCACGCTGAGTTCAGTTTGCACTTTGCAGCAAGCTGGCTGGGAAGCAAAATCCAATTCCGTCGAAGCGTGGCGCTGCTTTCGCAACAAAGACATCAGCTGTGAAATTGCACGAGGGCTTTGCTCACTCCCATAGCATCAAACCTCCCGAGGTTACCTCTCCGCCTCATGCGCAAACCTCTCTCAACCTTCAAACCTCTAAACCCAGCTGCCGATCGATCCACTTTGTTTCCTTCCCACTTTGTTTTCGCGTAATTGCGAAAACTTCTTTCAACTTTTGATAAACTTTCTCTCAAAATGCAAATGTAGTGAAACATCTTGCAAAATTGAGGAGGCTTGTTTTTAGAGCTGTGCCGCCAACAAACAGCATGCAAAGTGAGGTTCTTACATATTTCCATTGTTTTTGACTGCAGAAAAGGCGGCGGATTGCAAATTTCTACTCTGGAAACATCCATTTCCGACATCGCTATGCCGAGACGCCCTTTTCTTATAGTCAAAGCTTTTGAACCTTCTCTCACAAAGCTCCCAACCGTAACGGTTGCCTCTTTTTGCATCATTTTGTGCGCCGAACTTTCAACACTATACGAGCTTTTGAACCTTCTCTCTTCAAAGCTTTTGAACCTTCTCTCACAAAGCTCCCAACCCGTAACGGTTGCCTCTTTTGCATCATTTTGTGCGCCGAACTTTCAACACAACAATGAATTGGATTCAAAAAATCATTGTTGCTTTCGAAAGAACAAATCTTACATAGCAAGAGCCAGCATATTGTGTTAAACAGTGTTACATAGTGTTACATTCACAGTGTTACATTGTTATACGGACATTTTACAATTATCCAGGAGTACTATTTGCGTCCTTTTCAAATCACAATTCGTCTTGCGGTGAATTGAATGGACCTCCGTACTGCTGTCCACACTTAATAGTTTACCCATTTTTGTGAACAAAATCTTTCATTAAGGAACAAGCAAAAGTATTTTGAAAAAACCGTGTAGAGGGCAGAATACACGTATATCTATAAAGCAAATATGCGAATTAGACGGAAATGGGGTTTCGATCTTTGGAGATATACGAGCTCGTATATCTCCAAAGATCGAAACCCCATTTCCGTCTAATTCGCATATTTGCTTTATAGATATACGTGTATTCTGCCCTCTACACGGTTTTTTCAAAATACTTTTGCTTGTTCCTTAATGAAAGATTTTGTTCACAAAAATGGGTAAACTATTAAGTGTGGACAGCAGTATGGAGGTCCATTCAATTCACCGCAAGACGTATTGTGATTTGAAAAGGACGCAAACCTGGAGAATTCAGAACTATAAAAAGATAAAAAAAACTGCTGCAGATAATACATCAGTGGTTTACTTTACCGTGCCTATTTTGGCACTGGTGGGATATCCTGGTGAGAATTCACATGGAATGTGTTGTTATACGTACATGTCCATCGGATAGGATGGGCATGATGATTAAACCATTTTCCAAATGAATCTTTTCGAATACCAAGCATCCATCTTCTGTCTGAAATTTAGCCTTTTTTATTCTCAAAATTTTCAGAAAAGGTATAGGTACTTTTTCGTTCAAGGATGTGACTCGCGACTTCTTCTTTGGACGAGAAATCTTCCCAACTATTTCGGTATGCGATCAGCTCTTTTACCCCTCTTCGCATTTTATTCAGATTAAGGGGTCGAGAAAAAGGATTAATAGCCTTTTCAGTATGGCAAAACTTCATTCGCATGGGCAACAAAAGTGAACACGCAGTGAAGCATTCTTGGAACGGAATGAGAAAGATGCAACTTTGAAAATTCTTCCAAAGTTTGGACATAAGCCCTCACTGCAAAAGTGTTTGACACATTTAGATCACAATAACACATTATTTTATGGTCTAAATCCGAATTTTGAATGCGAGCCGATCAGAAATGTGGTCTAAATATGTTTACTGCAAAGCGATTGTCAGAAAATATGATCCAAATCTGATCGGAATACGAACTTATGTGTTCTGAGCAAAAATGTGCATTTTTGCGCTCTTGATCTCGCAGACGACGACTTGTTTCGCATTCCGCTGTCGTGTGTTGTGTTGCGCTGTTGGGTTGAGAGAGAGAGATGAGGCGGTTGGATGGGAGTTGTGCGGTATGGGTAGATCCATTGTGTGTAAACTGTCGGATTTGATCAGTCGGAATATGAGGTGCTGCATAATCGGGTGGAACTGTGGTTTGTGTTTGCGGCGTGTCGATATTTCAGAGCTGCTGAGAGGAACGAAGGGAAGAAAAGCCAGGTGTGAGTGAAGTGTGCTTGGAGAACGTGAGGAAAGTGTTGAGAGTGAGCGGAGTGTTGTCACTGATGATATTGTGAGCGTGGAGGAGTTTGCACAGGGCATGTTGCGGTAATGTTGGACGTTGAGGGTCATCAGAAAGTTGATATAGTGTCTGAAAGAGGATGTTGTAAAAAATTCGGAGGTCCAGATCGGGGGACTGGGATTGAACGGACTGAGGCAGAATGGGACTGAGGCAGATTTTTTGTCGGCCTCTGTCCACTACTGCCCGAGTCCCATTCTGCCTCAGTCCCATTCTCCCTCAGTCCCATTCTGCCTCAGTCCCATTCTGCCTCAGTCCCATTCTGCCTCAGTCCCATTTGCCTCTATCCCATTCTGCCTCTGTCCCATTCTGCATCAGTACCATTCTGCCTCAGTCCCATTCTGCCTCAGTCCCATTCTGCCTCAGTCCCATTCTGCCTCAGTCCCATTCTGCCTCAGTCCCATTCTGCCTCAGTCCCATTCTGCCTCAGTCCCATTTGCCTCTATCCCATTCTGCCTCTGTTCCATTCTGCCTCAGTACCATTCTGCCTCAGTCCCATTCTGCCTCAGTCCCATTCTGCCTCAGTCCCATTCTGCCTCAGTCCCATTCTGCCTCAGTCCCATTCTGCCTCAGTCCCATTCTGCCTCAGTCCCATTCTGCCTCAATCCCATTCTGCCTCTATCCCATTCTGCCTCTATCCCATACTGCCTCTATCCCATTCTGCCTTAGTCCCATTCTGCCTCAGTCCCATTCTGCCTCTGTACCATTCTGCCTCAGTCCAATTCTGCCTCAGTCCCATTTTGCCTCAGTTCCATTCTGCCTCAGTCCCATTCTGCCCCAGTCCCATTCGGCCTCAGTCCCATTCTATTCCAGTCCATTCTATATCCCTGTCACCGGTACCGGAGGTCCGGGTGTTGAGCTTGTCGGCAGGGTGAGGGGTGAGACAGCAATTTGATACGAGTGGAGCCTGTTGCTAGTTGATGGTGCGAAAGTGGACATGGTGTGTATGCGGGTGTGGTGTTGGGGATGAAGGAAATGACAGGAATGATGGAAATTACAGGAAGTGAAGGAAATGACAGGAATGAACCACAAATGGTGTCCTCAATCCTTTCATGTGTTGAAAAGCCATTCCCCCTCGACTTAGGCATGTCCATTCATGCGGAAGCAATCAACTCAACCTTTTGGTCGAGTTAGCAGTTCACATTGGTATCATCAATTGCGAAAACACAATTATTGCCAGGAGCACCAAAGTGCACATTTTTATGTGTTTTTGGAATCTGATCTCAATGTGTTCATTTTGTGGAGTTTTGTGTTAATGCGATCCCAAAAACGGACAGATCATATTCTTAGAACACATTTTCTGAGACCACATTCCCACATCGAGTCCACTTTACTGAGATCGCAAAATTCTAAGAACATATTTTTTGAGATCACATTCTCACATCGAGTCCACCTTGCTGGGATCGCAAAAACGCATAAAAATGTGTTATAGTGATCCCAAAATCGGACATTATGTGATCTCATTTTCATGTTTTTTTTGTGTTCTGGATGTGCATTCCACATTTGCAGTTCAGATCTCGGATAGGCACGTTGTAATTCGCAGATAAAATGTGCATGGGTTGTTAACATTGCTCAACTAAAAGTATGGAAAAATCATCTTCACACCACAAACTGGAGCAAATTTAGCATATCTGGCCTTGTTCGACTGGTGGAAAATTTTCCAGTTTTGGCCTATAGTGCGGCCTATTAAAACCTGTGACATATTTTGGAAGCAATTAACCATCAAAATTCGGGGGGAAATAAACGTCAATTGGATTGTTCATGTCTGCGCGCCGACTGCGAACGAGGTTTCATCAGTCAGAAATCAATTTTCCAAGTGGATTTCGACGAAGGCCAGTTGGCAGCTTCATGTGGGACAACGTTTAGATGTCCAACTTCCGGTTCAAATTTCTTCGCCGCAGACTTATCAAAAGTGACCGAGGTGAAGTGGCGGCCACCCACTCCCGCAAACCTGTTTTCTCCAACTTTTGACATTGATTGATAACCTCCACCGATGGGATGCTTTTAGACTCCCAATCCAGCTCTCCTGCGGCCAGTTTTCTTTTATGTTGCAACTTTCCAACGCAAACTTTAGACAGGAAAGAAATTCAGCAATTTTCCAGCAATGAAAAATTAGCCATTTTGCGGATGTTTGGGACAGCTTCTTGCTGGAAAGCTGTCCTTACTGGAGGGAAGATTGTCATTCAAGGCCTGCTGATGACAATTTGTTATTTTGGGTGGCTGAAAATGGTGACACATTGAAAAGGCCACCAATCATGACTGACGCATTTTCGGACGAGAGGTGGATATTGTATATGACGAGAGGTGGATATTGTATATACTTATGACGAGAGGTGGATGCTGATCGAGAGGTGGATATTGCATGCCGAGAGGTGGATGCTGAGCGATGGATATTGCATACCGAGAGGTGGATGCTGAGAGGGTGGATATTGTATGACGAGAGGTGGATGCTGAGAGGTGGATATTGCATACCGAGAGGTGGATGCTGAGAGGGTGGATATTGTATGACGAGAGGTGGATGCTGAGAGGTGGATATTGCATGCCGAGAGGTGGATGAGATGGATATTGCATGTCGAGAGGTGGATGCTGAGAGATGGATTGTATGACGTAGGTGGATGCTGAGAGGGGATATTGCATGACGAGAGGGGGATGCATAGAGGTGGATATCAATTCGATACCGCGGATCAGAATTTTTCCAAAATCCCCAAAATGAGCCAGGTTTCCCAGAACAAACTAAAAAGCATTCAGAAGCAAAACGTGCCGTGACCACGCAATTCCCAGCTACCATCAATAATGGCGCCCCAAAATCCGCAAAATATGCTATTTGGGGCCCAGAGCTGACATCTGGGAATTGTGGGTTGCGTCTTAAGATTTATATCAATTGTTTTTTTATATTTATTAAATTATTCGCTGTTTATAATGCGAATATGTCAGACACGATAAAAAACCGCAACAAACTTCCTAACTAACATATAGCAAATTAACAAACGAGTCATAAAAATAATTACAA
This sequence comes from Sinentomon sp. SZTP_YWyxl, assembly GCA_030068105.1. Lineage (NCBI taxonomy): Eukaryota > Metazoa > Arthropoda > Protura > Sinentomata > Sinentomidae > Sinentomon > Sinentomon sp. SZTP_YWyxl. The sequence continues at coordinate 5,457 of JASGXE010006197.1, forward strand.
AGCATGGGATAAAAAAGTAACACCAGAAAGCTGTTTTCACATTTTTCGTTGGGAAACAGAACAACTAGCGGGAGAAAAAAGCCAGTCATTCCAGCGGAGATGCATTAACTGGCTTTTTCTTAATGTTTTGTCTTTTGACGTTATTTCTGAGGAACCGTTGATGGTATATAATCCCCAACGAAATAGAGTTGTGCCCATTCGCCCCCTAATGGGACTCCTTTGGAGCCCCTTATCCGTGAAATGTGGAGTCGGGGAATGTTTGTGCACTGATGTTTTCGACTATAAATAGCCCCGGGAAGCCGCACACGCAAAGGTTGACAAACTATTTACAGTACACCCTGCACACGATCGAATGCAGTCGGAAAACTGCCAACAGTCCAGCATGTTTGAGAATGCATTTCCTAAAGTGGGTATCGGTTCCCCAATCAAGGCGCCGAAAGTTTTAGTTTTCTCAATATGGCTTCACCGATTTTCGGATTAACTTACAAGGTGATACAGCAGAGACACATTTCACCATTACCAAGTAGCAACACGAATAAAGTTGGCCGATGTGAAAATGGAGAATTTGGTGTTTCCCTGAAATAGTTCCCAGGTAATTTTCTGTTGAACAAAAATGCCTGTCAACTTCTCATTTCTTGTTGGCGCATAGTTATGGTGAGGTTACTTTTCTTCCGAGCCTCATTTTTGGCTAACCCTGCAGTGGTACTGCACGCTGAAAGGGACGTCCATCACGTTTCAGGCTGTTGGTTCGCAACGTCTCGAGTTTCCAAGATGCCCCTTTTCCGAAGGCCATCATTTAAAGGTTTTCCTCTGACATTAATTGCAGCCAGCCCAGAATTCTGATGGCTCCAGAGTGGCTTTCTGCGGATGGCGGGTTCAAGTGAGGTCAACCGGCAGGAAGCAGGCTCCTCAAAAATAGCCTGATGGTTTGATGATGACGTTCCGAGATAAGTAATTTGGGACGTCAATATTCGGGCAGTGCATTGTTTTCGATGGATCCGAATAAAGTAAATAAAATGCAATTTTTTGTTTTTTGGAATGAGTGAGTTTTGCATAAGCTTTTATAGGTGTATGCTGTTTTACTGTTGTGTATACAATTGTGTGGTTTGCAAGCGACTTTTTTGTGACCTCCTCGCGAATTTGGTTTCTCCATTGAATCATTTTGTGGAGCGGTCTTTTTTTATTCAAATAAATTACCATGCAATAAAAAGGTGTAGGAGCTGTAGGCTGACTCTAGGCCATAAGAAAGGACTGCTCCGCTGGCCCTGACCAACAGCTGCAGGAGAAGAAATTTCTGTTTCTGGATCTTTTTTAGCGTCTTCTAAATTTCCGAGTAGGGTGATTTTCATTTCAGTCCAGAACTGCTAAGTTTACGTGAAAACAAAGGTATACCATAAAATAACAGGACCAGCACGAATTTTTTAAACAATGATTCCCACCACACCTTTGAAGCGGGACTCCCTGGAACCACTTCTTGATTCCCCGGTTGTCCATTTAATAACAGCATTGTAAGCCTAGCATGAACGGCTTGTCTCCTAAATAAAGGATAAAGCATGCCATACACTATCGTCAAAAATGAAACAAAAAGCAGGTCACATTCACAGCTTTCTAAATGTATTGCCTAAAAATATATGGATTCCTGCGGACACCTGGACACTCCTAGTTACACCTGCCCCGGTTACGTTAAGAATGGTTAGGTTATGATAGGATGGGTTAAGACAGGTTTAGGATGGGATATGTAAAGTTGGGTTGGATAGGATTTGGGTTAGAGGGGAATCCAGGGGGCCGTTGTCCACAGGCATCCGTTGTTCCATAAGAACAACCGTTTTCAAATTATTTATTCTTTCATACGAGTCAAGCAAAAGGAAATGGAATTCGTAGAACATCTCTCGCGGCATTCGAAGCTTGCGCTTTTAGGGACAGATTTAGCCTGAAAAATGTGTCAGTGTTTTTGTGCACACCGCGACAGACAAGATAAAACGATCTTTTTTTTTAAACAAAAATAATCTGAGTTTTTGTGTTCCAAAAAGCCCAAAAATTACCCAGAGGGATATTTTTGTGAATGAGTATAGAATACAAAAATTGGATAGAAAAAGTTGGAGGTATCATGCATTCCACAATTTCTGAAATAGTAAGTTCTGCTTGGTTATCTATAATGACTGCCTCACGCAAGTCACTCAAGGCATAAGGCACTCAAGGCACCCAAGGCAGGAAATAAGGTTCCTGCTTGGCAGATAAAGGCATGTGCACTGTGCATAGAAAAGAGAAAGCATTTGGAGATTTGGCCTTCATCCGTCACTCAAGAAAGAAATTCGAAAACAAAATTTTACATGCGAGTCACCCATTTAGATTATATATCTATAGTAGCATATCTTGGATTAAGTCAATTCAAATCATGTTTTCTTTCTTCCGTCATGTCTGGAATGCGTTAAATTCTGTCTCCTCCGCAGAAATCCATCCGCAAACACTTGCTCTCCTCCCAAAGACCCAACTGTTCGATCAGCTGACTCCACCGGGTGAGTCTGAATCGTGTTTTATCAATGTTTTGTGAGGTGCTCCTGACTACGAGACAAGCGAAAAATAAAGAGAAAACAATTATGAAAAATACCCACGATTTACAGGCCCCGAAAGATCCCGAAAATGACCCACAGTAGGTAAGTGGGAAAATATGTGATGAAGTTACCAGTTTTATTTCCCACAGCAAAACAACAAACGTAATGATGATGGCGACCTTTTTGAAAAATTGCTTTGTTCAGACTTTAATTTGGGCCCACAAGGCCTCAAATATCCGTCTCACATCAATCTTTGATCCATTTTTTTCATTTCGGATAATTTTGGGGCCCTTGAGAACCCACAAAACCTGAAGGAGGCATTTCGTCAAAAAAGGTCCATCTTGTCTTTATAGTTTGAGAAATTACAATGAGGAAAAATCGGGTGATTTTGAAACTCTTTCTCAACTTTTTAATTTCTTTCACCCATTAACCCCTATGGGCCATTTTGGGACCTTTGGGGGCCTATCGGAATCCGGAATTGGGGATGTTCAAAAAATCCCATTTTGTTTTTCTCGGTGCAAGGTTTTTCTCCCGAAGGTTTCATTCTGCTGGCTGTTCATTGAGAATTGGCGCAACAAATGTTCAAAAATCTTTCAAAAGCCATTAGGTATTTCTATGAAATTATCACGCCGTTCGGTCACACCATATTGCCACAGCCTTGCTCACATGTGATTCAGGTGTTCTTCCTGCTTTAACTTCAAATCGCCGGTGCAAGTGCAACATTTCAGGAAGTGTCATAAATGTCAGCCGGTTCCATTCTTTAATTCTCGGCTTGGGTTTGTTCTCGTGCCGTTTGTTTTCTGATAGGCACGCGCCAGACTACATAGGTACTCCCGCGTTCGTTGGAATGCCATGGGGCCATCATTGCTTTCTGCTGGAGGCACAGCCCTTCTCGCCGCTCTCCTTTTGGTGTATGGGAGCGCCCTATAGTCAAGCCAATTTCAGCCGTTGTAACATTGTCACGTAGCGGCGCAGACGGGAAACTGCGAAGGGAATTATTACAGTAGCTTCCATTGGGAGCCGAGATGTTCTCCCAACATTTCCTGTAGGCCTATACCTTTCTCCTTCAACGTACACGACTCTACATGCAGCGATGATGAGGTAGTGTTGTTTCGTCGAAACTCACTTCGCCTGATAACATTTTGCACAGAAACCGTTCATCTTCAAATTGCGATTTTTTGTAAACCACGTTCATAATCGGAATGCCTGAGGTAAAAATTGCATTGTAAGACCGAAAGGTTCTGCCCATGTGACTTTTAAGCCCAGGATATACCGTGCAGAACACCAGTGGAAAATATGGATCTCCGTCTGTGTAATGCACAGATGTGGGTTTATCCGAGTAGCACTTCACATAAAGGAATTTTTCTGAGGTTGAAATAAATGGTTTCCATTGAAATACGTAAATGTCGAAAAATTACTTCGCAACCTCGGGTTGCCGTTAATCCGGAGTACCAAACCTCGCCGTGTGGCCCATGCAGCAGAGAATGAGGGCTGAGTTCATTCAGGACACTTTTTCCAATCCACTTCCGTAAATATGACGTAATTGTTTTCAAGAACCAATGGAAGCACAGCGTCAACAAGCCTTATTTGGAAGATTTGGTTGAGGTGAAAAAGCAAAGCGAAATTGAAATCGTCTGCTGAGCATTTATGTGGGCAGAATAAATGCATATTTTTCCCCATCCACTTCCGTAAATGTGGCGTAAAAATATTTTCAAGGACCAGTGAAAGCACAGCGGCAACAAGCCTTGTTTAGAAGATTTGATTGAGGTCGAAACTGCATAGCATCATCCAGCAGTGGCCATGCATCGCCGAGTGGTTGAGGCGTCGGACTCCGAATCCTGCGGTCCGCTTGTTTTGTGGTTCGAATCCTGTCGTCGCCAAATTTTTTCAAGTGGGTGGAGAATTTTTTTTTCGATCAATGGCAATGGACCGACATCAGGCAGTGGTAGGACACCAGGCAAATAGGTTGAGATGGGTATAGGCAGGAGTTAGGTTAGGTATAGGTTCCGAAATAAATTGGGGAAAAAATATGCAGCGGAACAAATGCTGCAACAAACGAATTTGTGCGAAAAAGTGGTTGTTGGAAAGCAAACTTCATTGCGACTATAGCCGACGTGGAACTTGGTTGCAGCATGAGTTTTGTGTTCATTGGCGACGCTGAAAATAATGAAACTCGGAAATAAAATGACGTCGAACAACTGGGCTTCGAAGAAGTGGGGAGACTTCCTCCATAATCACCTTGTTCGTTGTGAAATTCGCATTATTTCTTAATTGGCTCTTTTAATGAAGTTAAGTTTTGATTAAATCCGGTGGAATGGCCCCTCTTGCTTCACTTCTCGCGCCGGCAAACAGTGCAGCGCATATACAGATGGTTCTGGATTTCGCGGCCATGAAGTATATTTTGGTGAACATCAAAGGATGAATTTCCAATGGCAAGTTAATGCGTGAGAACCCCCGACGATAAAGCTTGATGCTTTTGGCATGGCGAGCGCTCTTTGACCCCTTGAAAGATTTTTCACTCCCATAAAGAGGACCAAGGTTGTTAAATTGGTGGAGATTTATGAGATCTCCTAAACCTGTGAGTTCTGTGAGTCTAAAGAAAGTTTGAGGTTGTAATTGTGATTTAAGGAGGCGATTGGGGGTGCGAGTCTTAGCATGGCTGAAGAGATGCCATCGCTGAGTGCCTGAGTGACTGGGTGGACTGGGCCACTCCAAGATTGGCGTTTTATTATTATTGCCTGTTGTTAAGGCAGGAAGGAATTTGTCTCGGAAGAAGTTTTTATTGTCCTTGTCGCAGGGGAAGCTGTCGTCGGAACGTGCTACCGGAGGAGGGATTTAGAAGTTTTAATTTTCCCCAGGCGGTTCTTGCTTCATATTTTGAAGATTGTGTCGAAACACCCCAAAGGCAACTGTCGTGTTCTGCTTACTCTCTCCACGAAGAACATGAAGATGTTTGCCTTGATTTATCCATGGCCCATTCGCTCTTATCCAGAATACTCGAATTTAGTTAATTTCAGAGTCACCCTTGACAAACATCGCCGAGGTAGGGCCTACATTTATAGCCTTTCTTGATAATGTCATCCCCAAGCTCTTTTCCATAAGGAAAAAGCATTATTCACGACAGTTGTTATTCGGTGTTATTGTCCATGTTGTTTATTAGTTGCGAATTTCCGTTCTCTTAGATAAACAAAAACAAGTAAGCATTATGAAGGAAATGTGTAAAATGAAAAAAGTGGAATCAAGAAAATGGCAGATGAAACATGTCTGTCAAGCTGTGCGGAATTTTGCGAGGAATAAAGATACGAATGTTCCAAAACCTCATGACTCTTCACTCGGAGTTTCATTTCCGTGCAGTTTGTCCCACGAAGCTGAGAACCTTTAATGACAAAGATTCAACACCTAAAATACCCAAAAGGCTTGACAAGCGTGCACATGTTTTTGTTTGACTTTGTCCTTGGCATTTGTCCGGAAAAACTAAAAAAATCTCCCGCGCGGCGTTTAGAGTCAGAAATATTTTCCATGCACGTTTCCCTATAGTCAGACTTTCCTTGCCAGTTTTGAGATTCTTGTGAAGCAAAGTTTTGACCCCAACCTTCAATACGCGGTCAATTCTACTAATGACGAAAGGCAATGTGAATTCGCACTGTAATGATCTCCACTCCATTTAGGAGTCCTTCAACTTTAATTTTCAGACGTCAGGGTGCATATTGGATAACACTTCTAAAGAAAAACTTAGCGTGTAAGCCTTTCTTTGGGTTCAACAACACCTGCTGTTGAGAGAACAGCAGAAGAGACGAAAACACGAGCCTTTTGAGCGTGCCGCCATCACCTTTCGAACGGATTCGAAGCATTTTGTGCGCTTCAGCGAAAGTGCCGAGCGATGCCGAACTGGAAAAAGCAAACGCCTCGCTTGTTTTGAGAATGCAAAATAAATCATTCCGCTCTTGGGTGCCCCAGAAATTTGGATTTTAATCTTTCCATGTAAAAATCAAATGTAATTCGATTATAAACTGTAAATTTTAATTTATAAATCTAAATCCTGACATTCAGAGAATCATGAGAACTACTTGCGGGTATAGAACCGTGAAGTTCTCGCAAGTTGTTTGGGATTTAGCATTTTTCAGCCAAAAGGAAAGCCGTCCCAGCCTTTCCCCTGTCGTCGAGTCTAAAAGGAACAACCCATGCATTCATGCAATGCCTTCTGTTGGAAATTGAAAGGGCCAGGAATGGCTGTTTTGCAATATAGTGCAACCAAATTTTCAAAGAATTCGTTTAGTTTTCAATTCAAATTCTGTTCAATTCTAATCGAATTTAAATTTGTTTACATTTTGTTTATATATATCTGTTTATATTATTTGTTTTCATTTTTTGAAACAAATAAAAAATTGAACAATGGCGATACTTCAAATTCGGTTTTATTTAATTTTCATTAAATTTCAATTGATCATCATCCGCAACTTAGAGCCTCTTTCGTTTGTTTGGTTTTGGCGCAATTTTGCCACGCAAATTGTAATAACTTTACTGTATTCACTTACTGCACTGCTTATATTCACTCTATGACACTGTATTACACTACTACTATACCACTACTACTGTCTTACTGAATGCGAAACTGTAAAAACATTTGTATTCACTTGTAACCTTGAATTGCAAAGTGCATCATTCTCAAAGAGTCGTGCTTTTTCTGGTCGTTGACGGCGTTTCTCTGCACCATGTAGCTTCCGCAATGAAACAGCAAAAGTTGGAATTCGGTTGAATTAGAAAAACGACCTGTCACACCCGACGTGGAAAGCGCGCGAACCAGCAGAGGCAGACCTGCTGTGCAACGTGACGCCTTTCGCACGCAAACGGAAAGAGGCAAACGGCCGAAAGATATAGGCACAAACAGAAGGTGCAACAACTGCTGTAAGGTGAAGGTCGACATTTTGAAAGTTTCCAGTTCGTCCATGCCTTTCCAATCTGCAATGGGCAAACCAAGGAGGTCAAATAGAAGTCGTGCCGAGAAAGCGCCAAGATGCAACGGCCATCGGCAAAATACTGGCACTTTCGTTTGCAGATAATTCGCGCAGTTCAGCATTGCACAGTTTTTGCGGCACAAAAATGCTCAAATTTCTTTGCGTGCATCAAATCATGGCACCAGTTCCTGGAGAAATTATTTTGTGCCACCTTTTACATTTTTCATTGGTGACACCTTTTTAAAGACCCCCGTTAGGAATGGCGTGGCCAATGCCGTTTTCCACTTTGCTTGTCAATCGAGAGAGGTTCTGGACGACCCAAAGTTTGTTTCACGCCTTACAAGCAAATTTCTGTACCTGACAGAATCCACACTAGAGCGCAAATTGCACAAACGAGTGCAATGGGCACATTTCGGTGGACCCTGTAGGATATTTCACGTCCCGTCTTGGTGTAAGTTTCCCTGGGCGCAGAAGAATTTCGCCTCCACGCGCCAATGATTTATATCAATCCCTTGTGTCGTCCATCGTCGAGCGTCTGCTTTCTTGGGCTGTGGTGGTATATTCGTGTGCCAGTGGCTTTTTCCTGCTTGAAGTCGGAAATCGGGAAAGGCGCTTCAGACTTCTCTTCTTCACGCTTCAATGAATGCTTTCTTGAAATTACTGCTCCGATCCCAAAACCCAAAAACTGCTGCGGAAGTCTCGACCGACCAAAAAGCCCGAGCCTTTCCCCAAAAGAGACACAAAGGGTAGATTGGAAATTATAAGAAGAAATGAGTCTTTGCTTCACATGGGCCGACGCATTTTTGGTCTCTGGAACCGAACCGCTGTTCCCATTTAGTCGTTACTCTGGCCTACCGGATCTGTCTGTTCGACTGTGTCCAAGTTCGTATTGTTGCCCAAGTTGACTCAGCGATGTTTTCTGATCCACGGTTGTTCACGGGCAATCTGGACACCATGGAAACATTACCATTTGCACATAGTTCTCGAAAGGGTCTGAGAGTGGGCGAAATCCGGACCTGTCAGTTTTTTCTTTGAAACTAGTGCCAAAATTTTTACGCTGGAAATTAAATATGATGTTTTTGCAGGAAAAAATTGGCTACATAACAACTTGATGAACACACTCCAAGGAAAACATTTGACAGTTAAAGTTTTTTTATTTTTGCTAAAAAAAGTAAAAAAGAGTTAAAAAAGTTAAAAATTTCTGATCATGAAACGGTGCTTCTCTCCCTTCCGAATAACTTCTATAAAAACCCTAAAAAAATTGCCAAAACTTTCATCAATTACACTGCTGTAGACTGGCACAAGCTTAACCAAATACTGTTGACAAACCCACTGTTCCATTCTGAACTGATCCTGAGTCGCCCCGTTAGCGAAAACTGGTTAACAATAAAACACACCCTTCTAGCTATAAAGGACTCCCTCCCGATGAAAACGGTTAAAATTAGCCCGAAATATCCCTGGGTCAACTTTAAGTTAAACAGGCTGTTTCAAAAGAAAAGACGTGCCCACTCGAAACTCAAGCGCAGTGGCTTGCAATCTGACCGCGTCGTTTATGCAAATCTTCGTACGCAATGTGCAGATTTAAACTCAAAGTTGTTTTATTCATTCATAAATAGATCCCTTGATGACAACTATTGCCGAAAATTTTGGAAATATATTAAGTCCATGAAAGGTGGCAGTGCTGTACCACCGCTAGTTTCAGCGAGTGGACATTTGGTTTCAGATCCCCAAGAAATAGCAACCATTTTAAATGAATATTTCTCTGGAGTGTTCTCACCACGTTGTCCCATCAACATCCAAATTTCCAGCGACACTTTGGACGAAGATCCCTGGATGATTCCCTCCATTGAAGTCCCAGGGGTGTTTAAGCTTCTCAAGAAAATTAACCCCAAGAAGGCCATGGGGCCGGATGGGCTTCCGGGTCGCATGCTGAAAGAACTGGCTCCGTCATTAAGCGTAGCTTTAGCTCCCTTCTTTTCCCAAATATTTCAGGTTGGGGATATGCCCATGGACTGGAAACGAGCCCTAGTGATTCCCATAAAAAAGAAAGATATGCCCTCTAATCGGGCTGACAGCTACCGCCCGATCTCTCTCACATGTATTTGCTCTAAAATATTTGAGCAGATTCTTGCAACATTTATTCGCAAATTCCTTCACAGCAATAAAATTCTCCATCCAAACCAATTCGGGTTCCGTGAAAAAATGTCATGTGAGACTCAGGTTATACTTTTAGTTGACGAACTTGCCAGGAACATGGACAGAGGACAATGCACACATGCCGTTTTTCTTGATTTCCAGAAGGCCTTCGATTTGGTGCCGCATGGTCAACTCTTAAATAAAATGAAATCTATGGGGTTTCCCTCATTTGCCTTAAAACTCACTGCCAGCTTTCTATCGCATCGTTCCCAAATGGTGTCGGTCCTCACATCCACCTCAGATGAAACGCCCGTCACTTCTGGTGTTCCTCAAGGTAGTGTTCTCGGTCCTCTTCTTTTTTTGATATACATTAATGACATAGTTGTCAACTTATCATCTAGTATACGGCTATTTGCGGATGATGTCGTTATTTACAGAGTCGTGAATTCCCCTGAAGACAGCTCGTGTCTTCAATCAGACCTCAACCAGGTTTCATCGTGGTGTGACGCCTGGGGAATGCGCATTAACCCAACAAAAACCAAATCTGTGGCTTTCTGCAACCGTTCATCAACAGCTCGCAGGGATGTAACTTATCTGATTAAGAGCCAGCCCATAGAAAATGTCAGCCTCTTCAAATACCTTGGTGTATATATTTCCAATGATTTATCCTGGAAAGATCACATCAACTTCACCTGTTCAAAAGCTAGTCGCACACTCTCATTCATTTGGAGAACCATGCGTTATTCCTCCCAAGAGGCTAAGTTAAAAGCTTATTTGTCCCTTGTTTTACCAATCCTTGAATATGCCGGAGCAGTCTGGGATCCAACAAGTCAGGAGCTTATTTCCAAACTCCAGGTTGTGCAGAGAAGAGCGGCTCGTATGATAACAGGTTGCTACTCACGTGATGTCAGCGTAACCAAACTTTTGCATGATTTGAAGCTTGATCCATTGGCAACTAGACGGAAGGTGCACAGGTTAAACCTGTTTTGCGACATTATTTCCAAGTCCCTTAACTTTAGTTTGCCGAACTGTTATTCTATCAAACCCAGTCAACGTCGAACAGACAATGGCCTTGCTGTTTCTGCTCCAATTTTTAAAACTAATGTGATCTTCAATTCCTTTTTTCCTAAAACCATCAGGGACTGGAATGGTCTCCCCTCGACCTCAAAATTCATCTCCCATGCTCGCATTTCCCTCGGCGTCGCACCTCTGACTTGATTTTTTTCCCCGACTTTTTCTGCAAATGTTGATTGGTGTTTTGTTTGCGCTTTTTTTTTTTTTTTTTAATGCTTGACGAGGCCATAACTGGTCCTGATATCTTTGTGTGTGTTTGTCCTGTCACCATGTCATTTGTGACAGTATTTGACGATAATAATAAGAAAAAAAATCCCACAGCAATGTCCCAGAAACATTCGATCATGGCCGGACATTTCTCTGTCATTTACATTCCATGAAAAGCCCTGGAAAAATCGCTGGCTCCAATCCGAAGAATGTTGTGCATCAACAATGTGGATTGAAATAGAATCCGATGTGATTCTGGGGTGCATATGGAAATAGCCAGTTTGAGAGCGATTTCCATAAAAAATAACCATCCAGAATTGAAACATGGCGTCGAAACATTTCATCTCCCATCCGGTATTCAGCATCAAATTACAATTCAAAACACGTGTCACCACCAAAAGTTACTGGAATCGTATAAAATTCTATTATTTTTCCAATAAATTCCAATATATCCATCTGTTTTTTCTTGTTGGGCTTGAGAACAGTTTTTGAGTTTAGAATCACGGAAGGGGATCAGGAGGCCTATCTGAGTTTTTAGCCACTCGGGGTGCAATAACTTTCAACTTTTGAGGAGAGGTATCCCCCCTTTCGTTGTTGAGTAAACAAGTCCCCACCCTACCAAACCTCCTATGATGTAAGGGGTATAATGAAACAGTCGATGTGAATCGGATTGCCCTCCAAAGCTTTGGTTTTAGTTTACATATATACAGGCCGACGAAATCTGTTCACAATCAAAATGGAATTATTCAGACATTAGGTTTGTGGAAAGGTTCCCAAATTCGAGCATTGTATGTTCATGGCTGAGAGCGGGGAATAACCGTCCTCATGTTGGCCGCAGTTACACACGAAGCCATCTTGTTGTTCAATTTTGGGCTTGTGGCAACGTCAATCTTCACACTGGAAGCACGACTTCAATAAGGTCAACAGATCAGTTTTCAGGCCTGAATTTTCTGGGTGGGAAATATGGGGCATAAATTCGCACCTGAATTTCTTTGGTATCTGCAAATATTTCGCCCGTTTCGGCTTGTTCCCCAAGAAACAAAATTAAATGAAAATGGGTTGTTTTGGAGGGAGAATAAAACGAAAAAATGTCATGCCCGCTTACGCATCTAACGAACGTCTCAATGGGCCAGAATTGGAGTCCACAGATCCTTTGCTATACCTAAGCATTTTAAAAACAGAATCAAGCCATTCTGATTTGAACCTGCCGTAGATCTGTTGTAACGCAAATGTTACGCATGCAAGTATAATTACGTGCATTCGTGAGTTCAAATCAGGGGTTCAAGCTCTGACATGCTGATTTTTTTTTTTGATTTTTTTTCAAACGGGGGATCTTGATTCGCGATTTTTCTCAAATATGGGAGAAATAAGATAATCAGCGTTTTAGAAAGCGGCGGTGGCGTGGAATTGCAGTTACGTCTTCGATGTCACGTCCTCTCCTTTCCTTTAAAACCAGGCGCCCATTGCGCCCTTTCCTGCGCGCTCTTAAATTTAAACACTGTCATTCCGTTTTATCAACTTTTCGCATGTATGGAACGCTCAGAAGACCGAAACAAAGCTGCTGCCAAGGGGGAGCACCTTAAAAATACATTACTTTTGCAGGATTTGGCCTTGTTGCGCGGAGATGCATTTTCCCCGGTGTATGATTTTGGCCTTTTGAGTAGAAATTCAGCTCGTCTCCCTGTTGTGCCTTCAAAGGAGATACCAATATATCATTTTTGAATAACTCACTCTGGCAGGCGTGAAATTTGAAAAATGGAAATTTCCCCGCTTAAGTACTCTCTAGGATGCTGCGGTAATCATAAAACCAGGCAGGATACACGAAGCGACATGTTGTGTAACACGTTGCTGGTTTTGTATGCAAAGAGCGGGGCCCTGGGAAAATCCCAGCTTAAAACCACTCTCGACCGGAAAGCAAAAATGCGCTGTCATTTTCCAGCCGATGCACTCTTTCCGGTCCTTGACTGAAATCAGTATTCTGCGCCCATGAAGGATCAAAAGGTTTCTACGATCAAGCATTCATGGGGCAGCATGATATCACTCCACAGTGCTGTGACCAAATTTCAAGATTTGCTGCTACTCTATCAGGCTTGGATATTTTTTCAGTGCTTTCTTCATTGACAATAAGCAGATCATAGTATTTTATATCATGACTGCGAAATGCATTCAGTGCTGGGTTCCTTTATGGATAAGTTTCTCATCACATCATCGTCTGCTTCTGCATCCATTTCCGTTCTTTTTGAGAAAAATAATGAGAACCGAAAGTCAAGAGGAAAAAGAGAATTACGAGTATGTCCCTTCGATAATTCATCTACCGCAAAGAAAGATTGTAATTTATCTTTCGCAAGAAATTTTTACCAGAGCGAAAAGGGAATCCGTCTCATTGTCTCCATTTTCCGTGTAAATTAAAGGTTTGGTCTTTGTTGCTTTTTTAACCCAAAGGATAAATGAACTTTATTTAACTTTTTCATTGGAATCGCAAAAAAGGAAAAATTATTTTTATCTGCTGCTGCATAAGTTTGCTTTCACTTATGATGTCTTATGGCCAGTGGCTAATTGCAAAAGTAATTATTTATCCAGCTGCGGAATTATTAGAGAATTACATTATGTAGGTTTTGTATCCCAGCTGGGTATCTATAAATATGCAATTCCTCATAATTCTCTCATTCTCTCTTAAAAATCTTCTATTCTCACTTTATTTCATTTCTATTCTCTTTTCTATTCTTTCATAAATCTTCTATATTCTCTTTTCTCTCATTTTTTCAAAAAAGATCATGATTACCTGTCGCAGCTGGTTCATTTCACCAAACACCAAAGAATTGTTTTCGCTGCACAAATAAAAGGCCCATTTTTGGATTTGTTTTCTGCTCTCATTTGGCCGGGGGAAAGAGATTTTTCTCAGAAATATTGTCACAATAGGATGAGACACTTTCATAATGTTTTAGAAATTTATTTGCGCCAGGGTTTCTCCTTTGCCTGATTGATTATTTGGAGATTCAAACTCGAATGAAAACAACACTCACTCGATGGTTTTTCTGCCAAGAAACACGCTTTCACATATAATAAAATTTTAAAACACGCCAACAAAAAATTTTTATCCCTCGGAAAATTTTCATCTGCATTTTTCATCTGATTTCAAATTGTGCTTTTCTGAAAAAATGTTTTGCCATTTCAATATGGGGTTTATACCATTTTCACTTTTAGGTTTCATTGTTGTTGGGTTTCGCTGCATTTAACTTTCATCTAATTTTCTCATTTCCTTTTTCTGTTTTCACCATTTTGTAAGCTTTTTGGTGTTCATAATTTTTTATGTTTTATTGTTCATATTTTAATTATTCTTGTCGCGTTACTGGAGTTTCGTCATTTCTGTTTTTTATAGTTGTGTCGCAAAAACAGGCTTTCTTTTTACTTTTGAAATTCATTTTCTTTCTTTTTGACTATCACGACAATGAAGTGTGGTCTCATTCCATCACATGGACTCCATTTTGTCGGTTTTCGTTGGTTTTTCTCATTGGTTTCGTTATCTCGTTTTCATTATTCAGCTTCGAGGAGTTTCATCATAATTGTAGATTCGCTACTTAGGTTTATTAAATTAGATTTAATGAAAGGGTTTCCTTATTAACAGTTTCCATTGTTGATGTTTCATTAATGCATTAATTTCATTATAACTGCTGTTGGGGGGCTGAGCATGTGGAATGCAGAAAATTGTGTACATATTTTGTTGCCAGGTTTTCCTTATATTTTAGTTATAATTACGAGTAGGTGTTTGGCATTCGCTCTTTCTGGATTTCATACCAACTTTCCAATAATACGTCTTGGGTAATAACATCATCATGCGGGTTTTTTTATTTTCACAAGGCGGGAATTGTTTTTCAACCGCCAAATTCAACGGGTCATTTTTGTCCTTCGTTCTGTCTAGCCCTTTCTTCGACTTGTTTCGCGTTCTGATGATATCAAATTCTAGCAATTCTCCATTTTGCTCGAAAGTAAACCAAGATGTAACCAGACCAGCAGATTATTTGACGCTTTCTAATTATTCTCGTGAGAATCCACAGCTAAAATGGTTGAGGATTCCTTGGGCCATTGTGTTGGAAAATGGTTCCGACTGAAATTTTTAGCCTTTTAGCATACTCGTATACGCTGCATTTGCTGTTGGCCTGTCAGCGCAAAATTCTCTGTATGGGCGCAACTGTGGTTCAGTTGAACGATGCCTGAACTGAAGCAATGACACGAAGGAACGTTTCGAAACTGCGGTAGCAAATCCCACCAATCACTTGGGACCGGAAAAATTGCGGATCTAGAAATCATTCCCAGAATCCATAGAATTCGAAAAATTTTCGTTTTTCACCACCATCTTTCGAAGATGGCCTTATATGATGGCCACTAAGAAAAACGGAGCTAATGTTGGGCTGTAAATACGTTCCAAATAAATATGAAAGTCAACCCTGTAATTTCCGCCCATTTGTTATTTTGATGGAACCCCCAGCCATCAGGAGTCCAGGAAATTCCACCCTTGCTTAGAAAATGATTACCTCCAGCACAGGGCTCAGTTATATGCGCCTCTGGTATATCGAAGTCGGAAAATCGACGTCGATTTCCACAGTGTGTTGAAATATAAACCAGGATATTAACCATTGTGCGACTCTGTCCTCCAGCTTTCTAAGCTATCAAAAACGCAGGGGTGTTTTTTTCGTGTTTCAATTCGGGTCAAATGATATAGGTAAGACCAAACTTTGTGCATGCCAAAATTGTCTGAATTAGTGCACCAATGGATGAAAATGTCTGAAGGACGTCAGCTGATGCAAAAAAGAATCAGCATGGACCTTGGGTCAAATGTTATAGCCCCTTCAAGAACTTCTATGCTTAGTCCAAAGGAAATGTACCCAGGAGGCCAAATTGCACAAAAGTCACCGGACGGTAACTTCGATTTTTTCATTTTCAAAATTACGCTCTTGGACACTCGCACCTGAATTGTCAACAGCATTTTCAAACACCCCTCTTAGCTTGAAATAGATCAATAGAGAAACTCTCCACCATACTTTATTGCCTGTTCTCCCGCAATACAAGTTATTATTTGGGTCACGTTTAACGCCAGCAGATCAAATTTCATTCCGTCCGTATATTTGGTTCTTTGAGATTCACGAGGA
>JASGXE010006198.1:0-20639 GCA_030068105.1 Sinentomon sp. SZTP_YWyxl
CAGGAGAGAATATTTTTTTGCCGCCCACGATTTTTTTTTCAATCGATGGCCAAATTTCGCTTGATTTCGCTCCAAATGGCGTTTGTCGCCAATTTTTCGCGATTTCGGCGCAAAGGACGAATTTCGCATTTTTTCGCGAGCTTAAAACGAGACTGCACACCGCCAACAACAAAACTGTCTTGTCCCCTCTTCGAAATTCCAATGAATGGCGGAGTTCGCTTTGTCGCTACGAGCGATTTTTACGTATCTCTGTTGATCGACAGTGCATGCTACATGTGAGATGCAGACATCTCTGCATCACACTTTCTGCCAAAGATGAATTTAAATCGGTTTCTTATTTTTTGTTTCATTTTTTCTTGCTCTGTAATTATTGGTTGCAGATTTGTTGCTGGTGCAACAACAATTTTGCATATTTTTTGCCAAAAATGAACATTTTTCTAGTTTCTGTGACAAAAGTAGTCTGAGTTCCAAACAGACTAATAATGTTTTTATTGACATCATTTCTAACAGAGAACAATGAAAGATCAGGAATGGTAAAAACTTCAAAAAAATCACAGAAATTAAATCACTAACTTGATGCTATTGAAAAGAATCATTTATTTAAAAACAAAACAAACATGGCAATTTTTTAGAAGTTGATCAGTTAGGTACCATCGTTATAAAACTTACTCGTGAGGCAGGTTAGTTTTGTTGTTTGATCAAATCATTCACCTGCCTCTGTCTTGGTGAACTCCTGCATACATTTTAAACCTTCTCACAATCATTAAGTGCCATTGCATGAACTTGAGCAGGACATACAACAATCTTAAATTTATTAACAACAAATAACAATTGCTCACTCAGTCCTCACTCAAAGTGGCTTTGTGCAATATGTCGCATGTCACGTGATGGACTCGTGAACGTACACCCGATACGTAGACTCAACCAACCAAAAAAAGTTCAGTGTTGGGATTTAGCAATAACCAACTCAAGCATGTCATACCTATGTGCTTTGGAAAATGTCAGTCTCTCTCCAGCAAACAGATCAACTGGAATAGTTGCATGCAGAAAGCGATCACAAAGCTCTCATCGACTGGCTCCCATAAGATCTCATCAACACAGTTTTTCAATTTGCTTTCTTTTTACCATCTGGTATCAGGATCAGAAAGTAGCCAGATTCCACACTTGACTGACATGAGATAAAACTAGAGCCTGCCTTAAATTAGAACACACACACCCGGTCGTTAGAAAGGTGGGATGGTAGCATAGCATAGCATAGACAGAAGAAAATTCAAAAACAACGGCGGGTTGATAAAATTGTCAAAATAAGAGTATCTAGATACCAGCATCACCAAGATGTGATGTTTGCCCAATTGAATCAAGAGCTCAGCTGCTGCTTTTGTGAGCTCTCTATGTTATGTTTAATTTATTTAGGTAGGTAACTTCCAACTTGTTCTACCTATTCAATTCTTTGAATGTTTAACATTCTCTTTTTCTTCTTTCATCCACGTCCCGTCCTGTCCTGTCAATCAATCAATCGACCAATTTGAAGTTCAAGCGTCCAGTTGAGTGCTCATCAGAGGGTGATGATGAACATGACCGTTGCACCATCTGCCTGAGCGAATTTGAAGAGCAAGAGGGCGTTCGACGTCTTCCGTGTATGCATCTCTTTCACATTGAATGTGTTGACCAGTGGCTTTCGACCAACAAAAGGTGTCCCATTTGCCGTGTTGACATTGAAACATCCCTGAAAGGGCATTGTGATCATTGGCCTCCCTCCGGATGATTGTGCTTGACCTTTAGTTAGTTAGTTGTGGCATATCATCCTATCCTATTTGCATTTTTTTTTTTTTTTGTCATTTCCAAACAAATATCATTTCATCTGCCTGCCTGTTTTGTTTGTCACTGGCGATGTTAAAAGCATTCTTTTTTTTAGGAATTTTACTTTGTTTAAACACAGGGCTTTGAGTGACATTATTTGTTTTTAGTGACATATTTATGTGCTCCTACTAGTGTGATGTATTGCACTTATGTCATAGGTGGACCCTTTTTCATCCAGGAAAGCTCTATCTTTGTGATATGTGGCAAGAAAGAAGAAAGATTGCTGTGAAGTGGAAGTGGCTAGAGCAAGAGAGAGACCTTGGAAATTGTTATATTTGCAATAAGCGGCTGTGTTTATGGTCGTGATGTGTCTTCTTGATTTCTACGGGAAAACGAAATGAGAGGTGAAATGAAAATGGAATAAAAAAGAAAACGACGTTCTCGTCATTGTTTAAAACTGGACTTTTATTCGACTTTTACACACCCAAAATGCACTTAACATCAAAAATTAAAAATTGACCATCTTCAGTACTTGCCCTGCAGAAGAGAATTTTTTTCTCAAGCGGCATGCACAGCCCACCGGCACATCTGACTTCAGTTATGTAAAAAATTTTGACTTCTCTTTCCAAAAAAAAAATGAAAGGTGCAAATGTCAGACTGCAAGTTAAAGGGAACAGGTGAAAAAATGAATATTTCTTATGTTTTCAAATTCTCTTCCCCCTGATACTGTGATGTTTTCTGAGCATTTTGGTCCAAAAATGAGTAAAATCTTAAGAAATGGCTTCACAAGAGCAAACTTCAACATACGATGCAAATTCGACCACTGTTTTTTCACGATTTTCCTTAAAACTGACCGTTCAAATACCCCGCTTTTCTCGCATTTTGATTTTCAGTCCAAAAAGACTTAGGTAGCATATTTCAGTTGTTTTAGTGTGTCGATTGACTGACAGAGCCAGAATTCTCAGTTTATGCCCGGTAGGTATTTTTCATCGCGAGTCCCCCTTTTTTTGGAAAAAAACATGACCGTAGAGTGAAAATTTTAAAGGGGGGAACCTTCAGGTTGTTAAAAAATTATTGAAAATGTTATGTGGGGGTTTTTGGTGATCTTGTGCGCAAACTTCCCTGATTCCAGTGGTGCAATCCGTTTTCTGAAATTCCACATGGTTTAGAAGTTAAGGACTGAAATGCGAAGGCACCTGAAAGAATTTTTACGCTATCGCGTAATCTATCGGTAAATGACGCCTTTCAGAAAAATGACCATTGCACAGAAACGAAGCGAGTTAGACAAAATTTGATCAGGCTAGCTAGATTTGATCTAGCTGAATCAGGAGCGTTTTTTTATAAAGTATGCCAAATTTCAAACTTCCAAGTCGCTAAAAGGCTGAGATATGGCACAAAAAAGTTCGACGATGCCAAAATAGGTTTTCCGACGTTTATAAAATCACCTCTTTGCAAATCTTCAATTTTCTCGGAACTCCGATTTTTCATGTTCAGCAAACTTTCGAATGCAAAATCTCAGCTTGGGAACAACAGGTTAAAATTGGCATACTTATGTAAAAAAGTGTTTTGAATTGGCTAGAATGGTCAAAATCCGACTATCTTGTGGTGATTCCATGATGCAATTGTATTTTCAAATTACGGCAGTAAAAATTTACTGCTTTTGACGCTGTCAACACTAATTTGATTCTGGTGCAAAAGTGAAGTTAGGTGTAAGGTTGCCGACCTTTCTCACCAAGTTCTGCATCAGTTTTGGTGACTTTGGTGCAAACTGGAGGTCTCCTCTAGCTCTAGTTTAGGCTCCAGGCCTGCCAAATGCCAAGTCCCCAGGAGTTTTAGTTTTCAAGTTTCAGGTTTTTTATTTTTCGTTATTTCGCAAATGTAGCATGTACCTTTTCTCAGAAGTGGTAAGGGTTAGGGATGTCCAGTTTGCACCAAACTGTTGTCTAATGATGCCTTCATTCACTGAAACTCAAATTTTAGGCAATCATCAAGGATTTTTGTGTTAACAGCAAAATCGCTTGCGCATTGTTTAAAGCGATAAGGTTTTTTCACGATTGCATGGCCAAAACTCACTTTAGACCTTTGAAATGTCCATTTTTAGAGTTTCAGCATATTCCTCAGACAAAAATACAAAAGGGATCCAAATTTCAGCTTTCTACTCCTGCCCGATCCTGAGAAAAGGTACATCAAACATGAAAAAAGGGGGTTTTCAGAAAACGTGCAAAAAGTGTAGGGACTGAAAAAATATTCTACGCTAATTGCGTAAAATGCTCAGCGGGTGAGCGAACGGGTGGCACAGCACCCAAAAATGCAAAAATTTAGCATTTTCGGGAGTTTGTCCCATCTTGATCTCCTACTTGTGGAGAACAAGTTCTGAAAATTTCACTACTGTAGCTCCAATAGTTTCAGAGATATGAGGCTTCAAAGTTCGCTCACCCGCTGAGCATTTTACGCAATTAGCGTAGAATATTTTTTCAGTCCCTACACTTTTTGCGCGTTTTCTGAAAACCCCCCTTTTTTCATGTTTGATGTACCTTTTCTCAGGATCGGGCAGGAGTAGAAAGCTGAAATTTGGATCCCTTATGTATTTTTGTCTGAGGAATATGCTGAAACTCTAAAAATGGACATTTTAAAGGTCTAAAGTGAGTTTTGGCCATGCAATCGTGAAAAAACCTTATCGCTTTAAACAATGCGCAAGCGATTTTGCTGTTAACACAAAAATCCTTGATGATTGCCTAAAATTTGAGTTTCAGTGAATGAAGGCATCATTAGACAACAGTTTGGTGCAAACTGGACATCCCTAACCCTTACCACTTCTGAGAAAAGGTACATGCTACATTTGCGAAATAACGAAAAATAAAAAACCT
The DNA here is from genome assembly GCA_030068105.1 of Sinentomon sp. SZTP_YWyxl. Taxonomy (NCBI): domain Eukaryota; kingdom Metazoa; phylum Arthropoda; class Protura; order Sinentomata; family Sinentomidae; genus Sinentomon; species Sinentomon sp. SZTP_YWyxl. The sequence continues at coordinate 4,668 of JASGXE010006198.1, forward strand.
GAAACTTGAAAACTAAAACTCCTGGGGACTTGGCATTTGGCAGGCCTTTTTACATTGTGAAGCTGATATCTGATGCAAAATTTCAGAATCCTACCTCATGCGGTTCTCATTTTATGGACCGGAATGAAAAAAACACTATGCGCGGGTGCTGTGCCACCTTGGTTTAGGCGCTGCAGTGATCAAAAGTTTAGTCTACTTTTCGGATATAAATTGGCTACAGCTGCAAAACTGATAATGGAGTGTGAAATTTTGCACAGATCTTAGTCAAAGTGACCCCAAAATGTGTGCAAAGTTTGAACAAAATCGGTTGAAATTAAAAAATTTAGTGTGTAGGTTTCCCCCCCCCCCCCCTCTTAAAACTTGGGCTCTGCCGAGTTGTTTTTGAGCATTTTCGTCTAGAGACAGCTGTCATTGCAGGAAAAGTGATGCTGGCTCTTGATATAAATAAAGGTTTGCAAAGCTCGTGCTAATCATAACTAGGAAACAGGAGACAGGCTTCCTGTTGTCGACGAGCGATCAGCTTTTTCTTTCGTGTCCCAGTCACTTTTGCTCCTGCACAATCGACGACTGCACAAGCGGTCTGTGGGCATGTTTGTTGGCAATTGTTGTGCAAGTTGTGCTGAGTTTGGTGTCAGTAAGTTCAAGAGGCAGCGCCTCCCTAGAAATCCGAGGGAGGCGCTGCCTTTTTCCCGCTCGAAACAAAACGATGCTGCCATGTAATGTTATATCTGGTCATAAAATTGTAGAATGGTGTTCAAATTCAATGATTTTGTGATTCTTGGTAGGACCTGGAATTTTATAACTCCGAAACTTGAGCACTTTTGTACCTCAATTGGTTTCAGAGTTTTAGCCGACAAAAGGTTGGAATCATGACACGTGTTAAAGCGCTCATTTTTCAGCTTTGCTCAATGCGAAACTACATCAAAAACCGTCGCTTGATTCAGGAGAAATTTAACTTTCTGAGGGCATCGCACCGCGGTCCGCCATTCACGTGTCTTTCGATGCGCTGCGCACACCCCCTTCAGATGCCGCAATTCAGCAGCACACATTTTGGACAAACGAAAATCCCGGAATTCCTCCACTTTTTTATTTTAAACGTTATGGCCATTGTTTCGCTGGTTGTTTGTTTGGCTAAAAAATATTGCAAAACTGTTGTCCTGTTCCTGTTCCTTCTGTGCCTGTTCTCTTGGCCTTCTATTGTGAGCTTTGTGACGAAAATTGTGCATGGGGTGCGGGTGGAGGAGTTCGGTGTCTTCGCGGGATGCGGGTCTCATTTTCTTACCATCCCGTCCTTTCCAAACCGAACTTAATCTATTCCAACCTGTCACGTGCCAATTCAATATTCGAGCATCGGCTGCTTAAAAGTCATGTCAAAATGCGTCACGACACAAGAACATGGAACGAAAGCGAAAGCCGAAAAAAAAAAAAAAAAAAAAACCGATACAAAAATCCTCACGTTTCGCATTTCTGCTATCTATTTGGGCATTGCGCAGTTGTTGGTGGACAAAAATCGAAATTTCTCCAAATTTCCCCAAACCATCAATTTCCCCAGACCTCCCTCAAAAGGAATAAAATTTCCCCAAAAGGGAAAATTTTTCCCCATTCGGCCACACTGCACAGCATCCACTCGCGACAGCAGGAAGGCACCATCATGCGCACATTGCTGGTGTAAAATGACGTCCTGAATCTGCTCCTGGATGAACAACAGAGAACGCAAAAACACAAGCCGCAACTGAAAGGAGCGCAGTGCAGTTCTTTCTTTTTTGTGTGGTTTTGACTGGTGAATCATTGGTTTCTGCATTCATTGACGGAAATAAAACGCAACCTGTTGCCGTGTTTGTTTCTTCTCAGCTTTTGGCTTCTCTGCTCTGTTGCTGTCCTGTGCTCGCCCATTGGCCTTGTCTCCTTCATTGTCTGCGTTGGGATGCAAATTGTGCATGGCGCTGGCCCTGGCATGGGGTTGAGGTGAGTGAGGTTCGGAGTTTTCTCGGCCTGCAGTGTCTGTTCATTGTTGCGATGCACTCCTTGCAGGTTTTGATGGGGTGGGGCAGGGGTAAAGAGCATTTTTGTTTTTGTTGTGCCATTCTGGCATTTTTTCCCCGATTTTGACCAAAAACTATACAGCAACGCAACACATTGACATCTTTGCCTCCACAAAAATTTGGCACGACCGTCAATTTTTTGAGTTATCGTTGCACACAAATTACGGTTTACTGTCCGTTGTAGACTCGCTTCGCTCGTCAATTAAAATGATTTGCTGATTAACAACTTGGGAACTAATTGAGATAGAGGGTCAAAATTTTGCACAGGAGTTCCTTTCAGAGAGATAATTTTGACCTCCTAATTTCAGCAAAATCGGTTAACGCACCAAAAATGCAAATTCGTAACTGAAAGTGAGGAACAAAATGGAGGAACTTCAGAACAAAATGGAGCATCGAGTAAGGATGAGAAGGGTGGAATTTTGCATTGATATCAAGTTCAAATGTCTCTTTTCTTTTGATTTTAGCAGGAGTGCCTCTTTGATCGGGATTGATTTCATACAATATATCCAGATCCCCCTGTGCACGCACAAACAACTTTCTTGTGATTTTCTTGAGTTCTCTGGCTCTCACTAGCTGTTTCTTGTGAGACATTGTCAAATTTTGTGGAAGTGATTTTCTCTAGTTTTGGGCTTTATTCAGATCGGTTTATCTCTCTTTATTTCCTTACCAATTGGTTGATTTATGTGGCATTTTTTGCTGTTAACAGCTTTTGGAAGTGTGTGTATTTTTCTTCGTCATTGGATTTTCATGTGGTTTGCTCAATATACATAGTTGCAAAATGCAAAAAGTTACAATAATAATTAATAAAGTACATTTTAATTCAGTTCTAGTTTCTTACAATTTTAATAACATAATGGTGGTTGAACTACAATTGGATAATTTTTGTGTTTGGATTCATTCTGTTGTTTGAAAGAATTCATTTCCCATCGATATTTTTGCTTTCCCATAATTGCTGGCAGTTTACAATAATTACATACTCCCCATACCATACCTCCCGTAGTGAGTTATCTTATCAAAAGTCTTATTCTCATCTCTGTTCTGGTCTATGTTTGTTTTCGTCCTCATTTTGTGGAGGCTTGTCCTTACTGGGGTTGCTCGGAAACGTGTGTTTGCAGGAAAGTGGACATGCTTGCATTGATGAAGTGATGGAACAGAATTCAGTCTAAAAGATGAACAACTTCTGTATCTGTAACACAGAGATCAGATTCTTGTTTTTCAATTGGTGTGCTGATGCTGTGAAACATTCTCATACACTATCAGTTGCACCTCTCTCTGCCTTGCGACAGTGCCTGTTTATCCCTCAAATTTCTCTCCAAAATCCCATCTTCATGAGAGAGAGGGGTAGACCCAGATTTCAACAAGTTTATTTATATTTGTGCGGATGGCAAAAAAACCAGTCTGATTTGTCTTAAGTTTGAAAATCACTCGGCAGAATTTGTTTTAGCTGATGATTTGTGCACATGCTGGCTTTGTGTTTGTGCACCAATTGCAGTCATCTGAGTTTACTGTGGGTCGGCTGATGAACAGCAAGGCTCACAAGCCAATATTTCCTCCAATTTTTTTATTTGATATCGAGTTCGAACCTTTTCGTTCATTAGACTTTCACCAATGATCACGTGCCGGCTGTTTTGTGCAAACAGATAGTCAGCTGTTTTGTGCTAACAGATAGTAGCAGATCTTTGGTAAGAAACTCAATGGCAGAGAAAGTCAAAAGCATCTGTTTGGCATCGAAAACGTGGAATTTTGGCAATCAGCTGAAGCCAGTTTTAATGAAAGTGGGCAGATTGTGCCGACATGGAGGAATCTCAATCACTGGAAAGAGCCCAAAATACAAAGGTAATCATGAATCAATTGTCTGCTGAACAAATTCCACATGGCAAGTTTCGAACTTAAAAATCAGATTGATGTGGTTTTTGGCCACCCTATGTATATCCGCATTGTTGTCTTCAAACAGAAATGTGAATTGCACCTTTCTTCGTGTTCTTTTGACAAATGATAAGCACTTCTCAATTTGGTAGCATTTTTGTGCTTTTACCCATTAACATAAAATCGGTGAAAATTCTCGTGATTTCTGAATTTCATTTCTGCCTTTGTCCCCCAAACGTGACCAAGATGGTAGTGTGTTTGGCACAGATATTGTTGTTCCTGTGTAAAAGTGTTCATGGGGTGGACACTTCTCTTTCGTTTTTTTTTTTTTTTGTTTTTGCTCTCAGTGAGGGAAAACAGTGAAGACAACACTTAATTTGGCCCAAAATATATATTTTACACTTTCTTGCTGGACATGCCGATATTGTCAGAGTATGAGCCAAGAACCATTAGATGCACTCACCGTTTTCGTTAAATTATTGTGACTCAAATTTCTTATTTTCAAATCTCGAAAATATTATCTTTCTGTTTCTGGGAAAATCCGTTTCTTGCAGGCACATACGTGCAGTCACAGTGCAAAAATAGTCGGACAACACTTCGTCGAATTTATGAAAAAAAACTTGAAGACAATGTTCAGTTAGTTGGCACAGCAAATATGAATGTTCAAATTTCTTTTGAGGAAAAGGAACATTTGGGACTTACCAAACCAACATTACCAGAACCCAAGACTTCGATCCAAATCGATCAAATACCAAAGGATGTCTGCTGGAATTTGGTCAAGCATTGTGAAGGACACATTTGCCATTGCACCTATGAATTTGGAATCAAAGCTTCGAATAAACTGGGATTGCACCTAACTGCAATTGTTTGCAGAGTGCTGTAGACTAGGATTAAGTGGATTGCAAAAATGCCTGTTGCGGACAATGCCAATTAGCATGCATTTTAATGCAAAAATTCTGCTTTGTAGGGAGTACCGAGTTGACCATTGCCGTTCAGGCTGTCAACGGAATACGTGGGTCAGTAAATGAGTTTTGCAAGTTGGCCCAGAGCTTGGCTGGCGTTCACCCAATTTTACTGATTTTTTGGTCACTTGTGATGCTACCATTTTTGACTAATGTTCCAAAGGGAATCTGAATCAGCCTCAGTGACACTTAGATACAGGCATTTAAAAATGTTGCGGTTTTTTCCGTTTTAAAAAGCACGATTGTTCCGAAACAGGGTCGACAATTTCAATTGTTCATTCAGATGTCTCCTCCAGAATACGCAACCAAAATTTAGGCCATTTTAAGGGGGGGGGAAAACCTTCGTGCAAACTTTTTTTATTTTTCAACCGATTTGGTTCAAACTTTGCACACATTTTCAGGTCACTTTAACTAAGATCTGTGCAAAATTTCACACCCCTAGTGTTACTGGTTTGCCAGCTGTAGCCAGTTTATACGCGAAAAGTAGACTAAACTTTTGATCGCTGCAGCGCCTAAACCATTGGAGCTAGACACCTCTAGTTTGCGCCAAAGTGATCCAAATGGAGCCAGAATTTGGGTAGAAAGGTCAGCATCCTCCTGCCTAACTTCATTTTTGCTTCCGAATTCAATTAATCCTTATCACGTCAAAAAGCGGTAAATTTTTACTGCCATAATTTCAAAATGCACTTGTATCATGAAAATACCATATGATAGTCTGATTTTGACCATTCCACCCAATTTAGGACACTTTTTTACATAAGTATGCAAATTTTTAACCTTCTGTGCTGTTCCCAAGCTGAGATATAGCATTCAAAAGTTTTCCGAACATGAAAATCTTAGTTCCGAGTAAATTGAAGATTGATTAACGAAATAGCGTAAAAATGCATTGAGATGCCTTCGCATTTCGGTCCGTAACTTCTAAACTATATGGAATTTCAAAAAACTGTTTGCACCACTGGAATCAGCAGATTTTCGTGCATAAACACACCTAAAAATCCAAAAATACCATTTTTAGCCATTTTTCGACTATCCGAAGGTTTCCCCCCCCCCCCCTTAAGAGTGGTTAACCTGGGTCAGTGACCACTCTTTGCAACCACCCACTGTTGGTTTGAACGTTTCCGAAGTGGCACAGGGTGCTTCAAAGACAACCCTTGTTATGCAAAGAAAATAACGATCACGAACGGAGCAAAATATCGATGATGTAAGAAAGTAGTTCCACACTGTGAGAGCGCACCTGCTGGCGATTTAGCCTCCAGTTAGTGTCTATTCTGTGGCACAGTTTCAGCAATCTACCATGATTACAGTGGACTGCGGAAACTTTGGGTCAAATGAATGTCTCAAGCAAACTGTCCAAACACCATTGAGCACAAAGGTAAAGAAACAGGTTCATGTGTAACTAAAACGTGAAATTATTAGCTTTAACTGTGAAAATTATCAGCAGAGAAAGACAAAACTTGATGAAACGTGATTTTGCTGTTGGGTCAACACCGGCAAGAAATTGATGCAGTTTGAATGAATGAATATTGGCTGAACCAATTCCTCATCAACTTCCATTCCATTTTTTCATTGTCAACTCCCATCTGCATCTTTCGAAATGGATTTCGATGCTACTTGGCCTGCAGTTGGTTGGTCTCCTTCCAAAGCATCGTAAAATCAAACGACTGACCAAATTTGGATACACATCAAGCGCATCGTCTCAAAATCACACCTAAGTGAATCCACATGACTCTTAGATTTCGAAGGCTGTGCCGTCGTGATGAGGGCCATCATCACATAAAACCAAGAAAATAGGGATACCCTGTTGGAGAAGAAAGTTGGTCTTGACACTTCTCCCCAAGTCACATCTGACCATGCACTGTGCCACATTTGACCTTTTCCAGAAATTCAAAATAACAGGGCAGGAACTCAATTCATTCGGATCAAACACTTGTCAAAATCAGCCCATTGAGACGACAAAAGTAACTCCTTTGGTAAGATCGTAGTTTTTCAGATGCTCACACAAGATAGTTGAAAATTTGCAAGCATGTTGCGAAAGAATGCATTTCTTGATTTTTGGAAGAATACTCTTTGTAAATCGTTCCTTTACAATTTTTGGGATCAACTTGCAAAACTCATTCCGACCTTCGTACAATGCAATTCAATAGAAGATAACAATTTAGCAAACCCACCCAGCCCCTTTTTGCATTGCCTTTTGCATCGAAGTTTTTGAAAATGCAATTTCCACTGCAATGAAGTTTGTGCAAAGGTTGATCAATAACGCTTTAGAATTTTCTCCGGATTTGCTTTTCTTTGCACTCACATGGGCTTTGGGTGAGGGGTGATATTGATATACGAGTTGTGCGTGCACGCGTGCCGGCACGTGTGCGTGTGCACTCATGGGATGTCAACAATTATAAATTGGATGCAAAGGGTAGAGAACATTCCGAAGTGGTTGGCCATCGGCGGGACGGTTTTGTAAATTTTAATTGCAAAACTGAACTTTAATTGACTAATGATATCAACAACTCTTCAAAGTGTGCCCACGGAATCCAAAGTAAGCCTTCATCAGCTGCGAGTTGGAAAAAAAATGTGGAATTTCTCTCGAAAGGCAAGGGAAAGCAGAGTAAAAGATCCCTCCTTTTGTGCAGCGTTCCAGACACCAATTGCAAGTTTAGAGCCGAGTCTTATGAGAAGTTGTTGCATTTCACTTGAAACCCAACCTACCAGATTTGGTTTGGAAATGTACAGCTGCTGCTGTTCTTTAATTTGTTGTGTTGCAATGGAGGGGGGGTGGTGGGTGAGCAAGCAATTTATGGTCGAAACACAATCACTGTCGAAAATAAGGCAATCACTGCTGTGAAAAATGATTCTCTGAGGCTGGTATTGTTCGTTTCGAAATGGTGCACTCTGTGCCAACATATCAAAGGTGAAAGGCAGAACCCAATTGTATTGTCAGCAACTACAGTCGCCAGATACAAAACAAAAACGTGGACATTGAACAAACTATGAGACACTGTCTCCTCCCTGTACTTAATCGCACAGTGTCAGTCCCTCAAAGTCTGTGTGTTGTGAGAACTCCCTTTTTATGAAGATGAAGAACATGGTTACCCGTGGGAGCCGAAGGTTGGAAGTATGGAACATCTGGAAACAGCTTGAGCTGAGGAACTGTGACAGTTGGACTCAATTTCCCAGATGGAAAAATTACTGATGTTTGGGTGGATCAATTCAACATGACCTTGAAAATGAGTTTCGGAAAAGCCGAACTGTTCCAAGAATTCCGGTTCACTGCAATTATGCAGCACATCCACCCGTTCACGAAACACATTCCTGCAACCGGCCTCATGACTATTGAAAAAGTATCGCATCCTCATCTATCTTGGAATAAGTTGATCTTCTGCAAAAATATCAATTTTGTTTTTGAACTGCAGACCAGCCACAAACGCAGTATTTTTCATTATTGAAGCTCGTGCACCACAAATGGTTTGCATTAAATTATTCCATGATGGATGAAGTAAATGATATCATGTGAGAAAAATTAAAAAAAAAAATTAAAGAATTAAAATTAAAGCAAGCACAATGCTTTTTTGCTTAATTAAAACCCACTCAGCTTTTTCAGGTGCAATATCAAAAAGAAGATGGCTGGGTGAGGTGAGATAAGTGGGTGGTGATGATTGGAGACAAGACTGAATTAAAGCAAAGGTGATGGGGCACTGAAGAAAGCTCAAGTAGGCCGGAGAGATCTCCGATGCTTTTTTTAAAACCACCGGTGAAAGTTGCGGATATCCACATTTTCGGGGGGAAGGGATCGATAATATCCTCAACTATCTCCGGTGGTTTTGAAACAAGCAACAGAGATCTCTCCGGCCGTAGAACTGAATAGCTGAATTATTGTTCAGTGGATTTAAATGTAAATGATATCCATATCTCTGGTTGAGGCGTTTGTTGTCTGAGTTGGCTGTTGATGGAAATAAAAATCAAGTGTTTTCAAAATTTGCAAAGCAGATAAGCATGAATTGAATTGTATGAAGTACAGGGTGTGCTGGAGCTGTATGGCGGAAGAGATGGTTGAAACCATCTCGTCTTCTGGCATCACATCACACATGACTTTCCTCTCGACCCTTCTCGCCGCTGTGGATTATTGGGTTACAGTTCGGAATACCTGCCGACATTTGAAAAAAGCTGAACTGGACGAGTTTTCACACACGCTCAAGTAGCCAAAATAGGATAGGAAGGTGAGGATGAGGTAGGTAGGATAGCATGGGTTGGGATAGGTGCATAAGGATAGGTTAGGTCAGGTTAGGTTGGTTTAGTTAGCTTTAAGTATATCACAAAGCAATGGTTAAAACTCATTCAGTTCAATGTCGGCAGGTATTCCGAACTGTTGCCAAGATGAAATAGTTTATTTTCTGGGAGAAAAAGCATTTTTCTGGGTTGGACTGTTTTAACTGAAGACTATTGTCCGAGAAGAGTGTGGCTCGAAAGAAAAAATCTGTAATAGATTATATAGACACTTGCAGGATAATAGATTATTGGTTGTCATGAGAAATATTACTTGTCTTTTTTCACGAAACATATGCTTTCAACATTTTGGCATGTTGATCCTTTGCCCCCAGAGATCCAAAATCCGATTTCTTCAGGGATTTATTTCACCAAACCGGAAAAAGATAAGATGTATTTGCTCTCCGTATTGGTATGATTTTAGCTACTAAAACATTTGAATACTGGGCAACTGCGCAGCTCCTCAAACTAACTGTAGTATTTGCTGGGGAGACAAAGTCAGCCGAAGCAAAAATGCTCTTGAATGCAAAAGAAAGCAAACTTTAATCAAATCATGAAATTGCAAAGTGTGAAAGAGCACAGCAATCGATTTTGACCGCTCTTTGAAAAACGTCCAAATTGGTAATCTTTAGCTCTGAGTGCCTCCGCTTCATGGTTTGCACAGTTATCGGAGAGCAGAAAACTGAGATCTGAAAAACTGTTTATTCATTCACAGCTGTGCCAGGAGGTTTCCATGGACATGTCACAAAGTTTATTGAACGTTTCCGAGGAATCAATGCTTCACAGCATGTTACCTCTGAATGGGATGTCGTTCGCATGCAAATTTCGGAGAGACGGAGCATTTGGGAATGGCCACAACAGGAAGAACCTTCCGGTGGGGACCTTGCCAGTTGCAGAGAAGCAGAACGGAAAAGGCCTCTGAATTTTTATCCTGATAAACAACAGTGCAGAGGACCGGCAAGCCGGTACTGAATGCCACGAATCTTCAGAAAACGGCTTTCTTTTTTCCACATCTCATATGTCGTACCGTAGTCTATTGCAGAACCCCAGGAGGCCGGGGTTCTGCAACAGACCCCAGTCCCAACGTCGAAAAATTTTGAAGTTTGGCAGATCATTCTCATGCAAAATAACGATTCCTTCACCAAAAAATTCCGCGAAAAGGATTGTTTCCCGAGAAGACATCCGTATCTGCTGATAAAGAGAACTGCATCACTGTTCAGGGTTCCCATCCGTCCTTGTAAGTCCTTATACACCGTGTTCAGAAATTGGCAGGCCATAGAAAACTCGTTTTATTGTCAGGGAACTGCTCGTTTTGCCGTGGCTCGATAAGCAAGGCCAGACTGCCGTTTTGATGTTCGTTATCAGGTTTGAGCTGTTGAACGGCAAGCATCGATATTTTTCCCGCAATCACAAACGTATTCGTTGTCAGCTTGTGCTTGGCCTTCATCAATGAGGTGCAGTTGCACGTCCGTCAAGGCAGGCGGGCCTGCAATCCTCCGGTAGCATTCGGCATTTGGGAAAAGGACTTAGGTGGAGTGCGTGAATCAGCTCACGCAAGGGCATACGGATTGAGCATGTCACTTGTCCCCATCTGATTTTTGGGTGTCACGTTGTTTAGCCAGGACCAAAAGCAGCAGGCGAACCGATTTGCGGTCCCAACGAACCAGAGCCCTTTTTGGGGTTCATGATCTCTCCGCCGCTAGTGTTATAAGTTTATTAGCTGTGGCCAATTTATACGCATAAAGTAGACTAAACTTTTGATCGCTGCAGCACCAAAACCATTAGAGCTAGAGACCTCTAGTTTGCACCAAAGTCATTAGAAAGGTCAGAAACCTACCAGAATCAAATTAATGTTTATCGCGTCAAAAAGGGTTAAATTTTTACTGCCATAATTTGAAAACACACTTGTATCATGGAAACACCACAAGATACTCGGATTTTGGCCATTCTTTGCCAATTCAGGACACTTTTTTACACAAGTATGCCATTTTTTAACCTTCTATGTTGCTCCCAAGCTGAAATTTTGCATTTGAAAGTTTGCCGAACATGAAAAATCGGAGTTCCGAGTAAAATGAAGATAACAGCATGCGCCACAAAATATCATGACACTCGTGTAAGGCGTGAAGTTGCACCAAGCCCTGTTGAAATTAGATGGCCCCTTTGAAACTTGTATTTGAAAATATTGCCTATGTTCGAGGACTTTTGATAAGCTAGGGAAGTTCCATCTATATGCCTTCGCATTTTAGTCAGTAACTTCTAAACCATGTGGAATTTCAGAAAATGGATTGCACCACTGGAATCAGGAAAGTTTTGTGCATAAGATCACCAAAAACCCCAACATACCATTTTTTAATCATTTTTAAACAATCTGAAGGTTCCCCCCCTTAAAATAATTCCGGCAAAACACCTATGGTGGTCAGACATTACTGGAGGATCAGCCATACTCGTACCTATTCAGCTGCATTGAAACTACTTGGTTACAAGAGAGACACTTCTCTTTCGTAGGAATACGAAATATAAATCAGTTTTCCAGTATTTTTCTTTGCTTTTTCCACATTTTGCAACCACTGGTTGCAAAGATAACAATTTATCTTGTTTGACTGCAGTAGCTTTTGATCACACCAGACAAATTGCTCCAATTCACACGAAGATATCGATCATGTCCTCTTTAGAGTGGTTGACCAACTCCATCCTCATTCTTGTTGGCCAGTTGGCCTTTCATGATGACGCATGATCTAAAGCATTGTACTTATAATGACAACCAAGTGATGCATTCATCTCTGATGTTTCCATCAAATGCCCTCCTGGTCAGGTTTGTTTCAGGCAGACCTCCACCACCACCATTGGTTCATCATGATGTCTCCTTGTGAAGTGGTTGGTATTATGCCACTTCAAGTTTATTTTCATCAAGCTGATGAAGCCAGAAGTTGGAGATGTTTGCAAATAATTTCGAAAACAGATGGATGAGTCAGTAAAAAGCTGACAACAAAACCTTGGACTTCCTGCACACAACTTTAATCACAGACAAAAAAAATTGTTTTGATCGCTTAAATTCGTACTTGAGAGCTCAGTCTGCAGAGCTGCCTGATCGGGTTGTTGTTGGGGCAGGCTTCTTTGTTGTGGCATGACAAAAGAAAAAAACCTGTCAGTGTTGTCGATAACTTTCTGAAAATTGCCACTCCTAACATGAATAACAATGGTAATGGTCCTACCCTGATGCCATGGATTCAATGCTGCATTTGAATGTGGGTTTTTGTTTGGATGGCAGGTTAATTGAATTTTCCTTCCAATGGTCAGTCTTTTAGATCATCCATCGTTATTTGGGTAGCTGAGTATCAACGACTCATACCCAGTTAATGATGCGATGCAAGGGTTGTCGGATGTTCATGATTTTGACACGATACAGCTGATGTAGCATTCTTAAAAAAGCAATAACAAAACAATTTTGACCAAACATGCCTTTTTAATCTTTTTTGTCATTTCATTTCCATAGCTGACAATGTTGGAACAATCGATTCAAATGCTTTTGCTTGTGGTATATAGAATGAGAGTGACCTTGGCTTTATTTTTCTCAAAACAAAACCAAAATAAAAAATGTCCTGGAAAGCTGGCATGTGAAATACTCGTTCAGAAAATTCACATAATTTGCTGTCCGCTGATAAGAGCCTGATTTCATATTTTTTGCTCAAGCATAACAAATGTCAACAAAAACAACCCATCGCTTTTGTTATGCAATTTCAGCTTTCCCAACACAAAATATTTCATCAAAATGTATCCATGGGATCAAGAGAAATTTGACTTTTTGTGGGCAGAGCACAGCGATCCACCATTCTCTCGCATTGTCTCTTCCCACTTTGTTATGTCCACGCACCATCCACTGTTGTGCTGTCACAGCCCAAAATGTCCCCCATGAGCTGGCATTGTGTTCCAATGACCGTATTAACTGAAGAGATGAACAGCTTCCCATCATCCACTATCACATATGCACTTTTGGCTTTTTCGTGATATGTTGGAGAGCAATCACTTGGGGAACTTCAGAAACTCTGGCCATCGAACGCAAATTTTTTCACCAACTGGAATTTGAACCCGCAACTTCGATCATAGCTCTGCCAACTGAACCAATCTGACATTCAGAAAAAAATCACCTTATTGCTCCTTTTAAGGGGAGCTACGAACTGTCTGTGCTGCAATCTTTTGGGGCACTTTCGGCAGAGAGATCATGACGGGGGTAACGCTAACTCCGAGCAGCGAGGTAAATTTTTTACATTGGATCAGATGGCAAAAATTTACCTTGCAGCTCGGAGTTAGCGTTACCCCCGTGATGATCTCTCCGCCGTTTGTGTTTTAGAGCTGAAAATGAGCTTCTCTGTGTCTCGAATGGAATATCTGTTGTGTTCTCAAAGGCACCGGTTTTGCCATGGCCCCATTTTGGAGGCCATGTCTCGGCAGGATTTCCAGTAGGGGAATCGCATCAAAAGTCAGGGAAATGTTCAAAAATATGCCGAAAATCAGGAAAAAGGCTCAAGTGGACCATGACTTTTTTAATTTGCATTTGTGTGCATTTTTCCGCAAAACACTGGTTGAATAAATAAGGTCATATTTGCGGATCACAACGGCAAAAACAGCATATTGAGCATATTTTTTGTCCCTTCATAGGCCTCACATGGCTCAAATTTGAGGATGGGAGTGTCATACCATGGTGGGCAAATAGTCCTTTTTATCATTTTTCATTCATAAATAAAAAAAAAATCCAGGAAAAATAATCACAAAAGAAAAGAAGCAGGGTTCCCACTCGAAATTGGAATAATTTTTCCAGGACATTGAGGTCCACGTGCGGGGTTCTGGGGGTGGCAGCCCCCAGTTGAGGGGGGGTGTGGGGGCCTCCCAGTGGGGGTCCAGGGGCAGAGCCCCCGGCACGGGGTTTGGAGGACGGAGTCCCCCAAAAGCTGCAGCCTTTTGACAAATTTGGGTTCTCCAACTGGCATTCAAAGATGTTAAAAGTCACATTTTCTTCTGAAATGTGGCCGTCTGCCAGCCACATTCTATATCATATTGACAAATACGCCCACGACACACTTAATTTACAGTTAGTTATTTATTGTTCTGACTTAGTACATGCTAAAATGGGAGAGAAAAGTTACAGAATATAGCACCGTATTTACCATTCTTACAAACAGACACAGATGAGCATACCTACCTTCTTCAGTTGGCCCACCTTATTGCATTCCAGCTTATGACAAAGAGAAGGTAATCTATCATTTCAAGGCCTGTCACCCTCAATGTTTTATGGAGGCTTCACTTGGTTCCATAGTGGTACTTCTGTGGATCAGAATTCAGTCATTTCCACAAAGAAAAAAAATGGTTCAGTAGACAGTTTTCTACTTTGTGAATCAGAATTTCAGTCATTTCCATAAAGAAAAAAAAAATGGTTCATTTCCACCAGAAAAAAATTCCAGGACTCTCCAGGACAGACATATCGCAAAATCCAGGACATTCCAAGACAAAATAAAAATCCAGGACGTGTGGGAACCCTGAAGAAGTCTATTTCACACTCGGTATGTACATAGGTACAGATAATTATAAAAAAGACAACATTAGCCAATGAGAAAAATTACAAACAAAAGACATGAACATACAAGATATTCGTTTGACAGGGTTGGGTCCTTGGATAGAATGTGTAAATGTGGCAGGTTGGTGTTCCTTTGGATTGGTTGGATAATGATGCGTGAACATTTGAAATAAAATTGTGCGAAAACAAAAGAAGTTCAAAAGTTTTGTCTTTACACCTAATGAAGGTCACATTTCCCAGGGCCTTTTTTATGAGATGAATTGGGTGCATCTCGATAAACTACTAGCATTCCAACAAATCAATGGGAGTTGTGATTGGTAGTGATCTCTCCTGGCAGACACCTTTCATCTTTTCCCATGTGGTCATGCTAATCTTATGGACCATTTTCTCTTGTTTTGGCCTTATTCAATTCAAAACACTTTTTGATGTGCCTTGAACTGTCATTCAGTATGTAGATATTTGCCAACAAAGGCCAAGAGAGAAATGCCAGCTGCAATACCACGTTGAACACCTGAGTCTGGACATAGCTGCTCCTGCAAGCCATGTCGTTCTGTCTGTGTGCGTTGGGCCCAAGTAAGTTATCTGCAATTTCTCATCCCAACTCAAGTTTATCATTTTCCAGTCGCTGCAATTTAATCCGAACGAAGCCCCAAAATACTTTTTTTGCGAGACCATCTCGTCTGGAAAGTGGTGATTGTGATGGATTATCTAAAATGTTTATATTGCAGCTGCGGTTAGTGCTCGAATTTCAGCGATGAAGCACCATCCGAGTAATCCAATGACGTTAAGAGACAGGTCACCTCCTGCACATTTGCCTCCCCCACATCTGGATCTTTGCTATCTTTTCATGGCAGGGGCTTTACTGTCGGTTATAGTTGGTGCTCGAATTCCAGCATTGATGCTCTCTCCAATTCGGAGTTGCTACAATGTGAATTTGGATCAGTTCATCAATTTGGATCAGTGTGAATTTGGATCATTTCGACCTTCTATCTCACACCCTCAATCATTGAAAGCATCAGGAAAAATCTGAATAATCTGATGTGAAGAGAGCGCCAGTGCTAAAGTTTGTGCACCAACCACCCATAATGAGTAATGACCCACAAAACCTGACTTCCACAAACAGATCTGGAATCCGCAACAACTTTGGAACCTGGTGGAATTTCCAAAAGGATGGAACATCATGTCCACCCCAGAGAAGCAATTCTCGTCTTCTCTGAATGCCTTTGGCAGGAACTTATGGACAACCTTCGTGTTGTAAAACCGCTCATCACAGCTA
>JASGXE010006199.1:0-21390 GCA_030068105.1 Sinentomon sp. SZTP_YWyxl
CAAAGAGCTGCTCGAGGAACAAAATAGCATCATGACTTAACACAGAGAACTCTTGAAAAATATCCCGAAAAAGCCCAACCAAATCCACGCCATTATGACTTACCATCGCTGGTGAATTCACAGTCTTTCAGCACAGATCTCCTGCAAGTGTCCTGTGCAAGTGCGAAGACCGGAGACACTGGACTATCTCACACTTTCACATCTGCCTGCGAATATAATTACATCTTTTTCTCGAGCTTCGTTGTGCCGAGACTTTTGGACAGCCGTTTCTTTGCGGATTGATAATCACGAGCACTTGAATATTTTGACACATCGAATAATCCACAATCAGAAATCTTTCATTTAGACGCCCAAAATGGAGAGAAAAATCTCGTCGGAGATCGAGTGATCATTACCATTGCGCGTGTTCGCCGCGAAAATCATTACTTTAATCCAATGCATCTTTTTCATGATTTGGAGCTCAATGCGTGCTTTTGAACACAACGGGGTCATTGAAAATTATGACACACCTCAAATGATGTGTTCATGGGGTCATTGAAAATGATATTTGATAGCAACTGAAAAAATACATACATACATAGACTGATAAAGGAAAAGAATAACTTTAAAATGTGCATGAGATAAAGATCAGGTTCATTTTTTCTGTTTTCTTTTGCATGCATTGTTCATTTTCGTTGTCTATTTTATACTCCGGTGCCCAGACAGGTTGATCCAAGAGTCATTTAACCTTTTGACTGTGTAGTTAATTTTGGAAAAATTTTAAAATTTCAGTTCGGTTAGCATTTGTGGCATGTTCCTTGAATTTCAGCACTTTTCTATCTTGTAATTTTGAAATTTCAGCCTTTATTTTGTTGACTGAAAAAAAATGTAAGCTTTGCACCACGTGCTGAAACGAATTGGCTGAAGGAAGTTTAAGGGTGCAAAATCCTTGGTGGCTTGTATAGTAGCCAATAACAGAACCATTGGATCTAAATAATTGGACCTGAGACTCGAAACGCCTGCCCAAAATGGCAAAAAGTTGGCTTGTTTAATATCTGATTGGTTTGAAAGAACGTATTTTGGATCAATTGATTTTTTAAATTTATTTTTTGTGTATCCCATTGATTAGAATGCCTTAGTATCGTGTTTTTCACAAGACCTGTATGCAATATATTGATGCAAAATTAGCCCCATGTTTTTCCCGCTGTTGATTGCCAACACGGCGTTTTTGGTAGAAAGTCTTCAGAAGGGGGTTGGCTGTGGTACAATGGATCAAGTCTCACCACTTTTCATCGTCCAAATGTCTCGTTTATGCATTCCGGAATAAAATCTGCGGACCAATTATAGGTTTTCTGTCCGAGAGAGAAATCGAAGTTTTTAAATTAGCTCAAGTTCAAGAGTATGATGTTAAACGAACAAGTGGTTAGCAAGAACACAAAAATCTGTCTTTTTCAAGTGGGTGCCAGACCTGAGATTCTCCAGACAATAATAGATTTCAGTGTGTATACACTCTTACCAAAAGGTTTCGAACGTAGGAGGTCGCGGTTAACACAGGGGCAATTTAAAAAACATGGCGTCGCGCTCTGCAAAATATTTGACACTCGTGAAAGGTGTGAAGTTGCATCAAGCCCGATTGAAATGGGATGGCCCCTGTATTAGCTAGGTCTTCAATATTTCCCCAATGTTCGAAGACATTTGGTAGGCTCAGTATCATTCTATTTCTTGACTGATGGATTCTCAACACACTATGGTCACCACCAGAAACATGACCTCTGCTTCACCTGAAAGCGCCATCTGGCGTAACTCGTCAAAATTAAACAGAGCCATTCTGAATACCCGGGCCATATAGGAGATTCGTTTTCAGACTTGTGAAGCAAGGGGCAATGTTATTCCCCATCTAGTATGCACCGCAAAACACACATTACACGAAGGAATGCATTTAACGGCGCTTATGAGATGGGGAATTGCATTGCCCCGCGCTTCAAAAGTCTGAAAACAATCTCCTATGGCCCGGGTATTTAGAATGGCTCTGTATTATTTCCTGATAGTGACCAAACTCCACTCATTGATCACACGGCAATTCCATCCCCATCGAAACATCTCCACTTTTTCAAGTGCACCCACCACAAACGACACCGCTAATTTAATGGGATGTGTTGCACAGAAGTTTATTACAAGGAGAAATTCAAAAAGTGATAAATACAATTCTCAGCGTATCAATTCGTTATCTCATTCTCCGAAAAAGATGTGTGTTGCATAGCATTTGGTTACAAGCGGCAGTTTCTAAGTGATGGTGATAACATATTTTCCAGGGTGTAAATTCGTTTTGTCAATCAATTTGCTTTGATGGTTGGTGTTTTTGTCAACAGAGCAGTTCCTCCGAATTAAATGTGCGTAGCAGAGCAGTTTCTCTGAAGGGCTGTTTCAAAAAGGATGCTGATTTTTTCCGGGATGTTAATTCGTTTTACAAATGAATTCGATTTAAAATGCAGTTTCTCCAAATTACATGCGTGTTGCATAGCAGTTTGTTTCAAGGGGCAGTTTCAAAAGTGATGGCGATAAGAAATTTTCCAAGGTGTTAATTCGTTTTGCTAATCAATTTGCTTTAATAGAGAGTGTTTTTGTGCAACATAGCAGTTTCTCCGAATTACATGTGTGTTGCATAGCAGTTTGTTTCAAGGGGCAGTTTCAAAAGTGATGGCGATGATAAATTTTCCATGGTGTTGAATCGTTTTGCTAATCAATTTGCTTTAATAGAGAGTGTTTTTGTGCAACATAACAGTTTCTCCAAATTACATGTGTGTTGCATAGCAGTTTGTTTCAAGGGGCAGTTTCAAAAGTGATGGCGATAAGAAATTTTCCAAGGTGTTAATTGGTTTTGCTAATTTATTTGCTTTAATAGAGTGTTTTTTATGCAACATAGCAGTTTCTCCGATTTACATGTGTTGCATAGCAGTGTGTTCCAAGTGGCAATTTCAAAAATAAAGCTGCGACATTCACCAGCGTGTCAATTCGTTTTGCTAATAAATTTGTCTCTGGTGATAGTGCTTTTGCGCAAAAGACGTTTCTCCGAATGAGATGTGTGTTGATAAAGACACGATGTGTGTTGCAGTTTTTCAGTGATAATTACAATTTTTGTTTATTTCACATATATTTATTTTGATTACATCACATTAATTGATGATATGGAAAAAGCGTAAGGGGCAAAACGACGAAATTACCAACGATGAAGAATCGGAAGAAAAATGAAAAAATCATGAAAGATGAGAACGAAAACTGTTCCAACGGCACTGCGACCGGTAACTTCACCTCTCTCGGATGCGTGGAATAAAAAGTGCCGAGGAAAACGGAAGAGCATGATAGTCATGTACAGTAGGTACCAAGGAAATACTGAGCCATTCAGAATACCCGGGCCATAGGAGATTTTTTCAGACTTTTGAAGCACGGGGCAATGTAATTCCCCATTTCTCATGCGCCGCAAAACACATTACATGAAGGAATGCATTAACGGCGCTCACTAGATGGGGAATAACATTGCCCCGTGCTTCAAAAGTCTGACAAAAATCTTCTATAGCCTGAGTATTCAGAATGATTCAGTATAAGAGGTACAGAGGCTAAAACAAAGCCTTGAGGAAGTTAATGGCACATTCGCAGACACGTCACCAAAATTTCACAAGGGCCAATCTGCGGTCCTGACTACGTTGGCTAAAGTTTCGAGGCCAATGGTCGAAAGTTGAGTAGCGACGGAGCATTTCCGTGAGTATTCGGGAACGTGATATGTTGCGGAAATTATGTGAAATATCTGTTTACCAGCGCGTTGGTTAACTTTGCTAATCAATTAATTTTTGGTGATGTGTTTTGTGCGTCGTGATGGTTTTCCAACGATGGTGTATGTTGCATAGCTTTTGTTGTTTGTTGAGTGTCAGTTTGTTTGTTATGATATTTGCGGCAGTGCTGTTTAATTTTCCAGTACAGAATTCGTAGTTCCTGAGAAATTTTCATTTAGGGATATGTGGATATAACATTTCCGGCATTTAAATGCCAATGAGTAAATTTTCATGCATAAAAATAAATAAAACTGGAACAGATCTAAGAGGTTTGGAAACTCTTTATTCTTGTTTGATTGCACTTTCTTGACTAGAAAAAATACATTACAATCCTAAAAGAGTTTTTGGAAAATTGGCTTGAAAAAAAAAAACACAAACGAGAACAGTGATTGAAACAGTGGCAGGTTTCTCCACCTCTGGCAGCAAAAGCACAAGTGAACTATAAGCTTAAGGAATACAGCAAAATTTCATGTAACTTATGGAAGGCGCTATATCTCGGAGTCGTTGCACAGTCAGCAGTTTTTGCAACCGATTTCTTTCGGTTTCCACTCAACACGTCACTCGCATCATTGGTTCCAATGACATTCTTGCTCCCATTGTATTTGGTTCCCGCAACACATGGCAAGATCACATTTGGCTCAGCTGCTTGCGAAATGTTCAATGTTTGCGTCGAACCTCCTCTTATATGCATTTGATACCAAACTCAGCCCTCTATAAAGGCTGCGACACCAAACAGTTGCTAGGACTAATATTTATGCGGAACCATTTGAAATATTTGATTTTTGACCTGATATCATTGCAAACATGGTTTGTTTCCTTTTGCTCACATGATGAAATACCTATATTTGAAAAAAGGTGGAGTTTGGTATTGGCTCCACGCAATCGGCCGTATTTTTCTTCGAAAATATAAAATTGAAAATTCTTGGACACAATGTGCGACCGCTCTTCTTAACAGATTGATAAGGGGTTAGAGCTTTTTTGCAAATAAAACCGAACGAAAACACACTTAAACGAACACAGCCGAAGAACTCAAAGGCAAAATTCATTCGTAAATTCAGGAGTCCACAATATCAGAAACAACGCTGTTAAATTATCAGATGTTCTGACTCTCAAGATAGAACTCGAATTCGAAAACTGGACACCGGTAGCCAACGCTGCGCAGTTGGTGTCACGCCTCCCCTTCCGAAATTTGGAATGAATGGTTGCGCTCGGTTCAATCAAATAAAAATCATCTGTGCCCATTTGTTTTCGTTTCAATTATTGAAGTAAACTTCTGAAAATGTTGCTGGAAACAAAATCGCTTCATGTGGTTGGCCCGCCGTTTACACGTGTTTGCAATGCCGAATAAACTTTGGAATCTGGATAGACCAGTACCAACCGCTTACTGCGAACTTATCGACCACGGAATTTGTCACTTGTTGGGGCTTTGTCATATTTTTAGCAGAGAGCGTTGTGTTTGCATGTTGTACAGTTGGCGAAATAATTTATTTTAGGATATGACACCAAATTCAATTGTCTCCATATTTTAGGAGCGCGAAACTGCCAAGGGTACCTTGCACGCTAGATGCCATTTTTTAGATCGTCAGAAATTGCTATTTGAACATGATGGAGGAATACAAGCAGTTTTCATGCGCAGCACGAAAAATGTTGGAGAGAATGACAGGAAAACCAGCGTTGCGGGAACCAGCGTTGTGGAGACTCGTGACAAGGGAATGAGCCAACGGGAACAAGTGAGAAGCAGCAATGCTTTCAGAGTTACGAGTAGATTTTAACAGTATCAATCTGGGCGGCCGGAAATGTACCAAGAAACACCAGTTGTCGCCATCAGAGAGCAAATCGACAGTGAACAAAACTTTAGAAGCAAGGACGTCTGTTAAAAAAAACGTTTGAGATGCATCACGACAGACCGGAGCTATAGAACTCGAAAATTTGTTTTATTCAAGCTAGTAGGCCAGGAATCTGCAGCCACTGGTCAAACACTCTGTGAAAAATTCAAGCTGAACAACAACTATATACACGGCAAATAAAGCTTCCTGTAAAACCAGTGGCTTTGCTTTGGTTGCTGAGTGCAAGAATAGATCAGCAGCCTGGATTTGTGCGTCGGGTTTGCTCAACAAATGGAGGAGGGTACATGATAGGTGAAAAGGAAGTTGTGCATTCATGACCCATTGTTCACTTTTGAAAAAGGTGACCCGGCGGAGTCATGCCCAAGGGATATATGAGCAATGAAAAGACCACTTCACGAGCATTGACCTTAAACTTTCCTTGGACCAACTGTCAGTTCAAATAATTTTCCAAAAACCCTATCATCTATTCCAGAGGATACTTCCAATACATGCCCTTTAACGCCTAAAACATCTATTCCAGAGGCTAATAGACAGCGGTGCCACTCACCAGGCTGGTCACAATCAGTTTCGCACGATTAAGCTCTAAATAAAAAAAACAAGGCAGTAAAATACGCTCGTAGATTTTTTAAATGATAAAAACCGATTGTAAAGCCGCGTCAGAATTGACAGATATTTTGCATCAGACTTTTTAGATCGTCCGTCCAAAACCGATTTGCAGTTACACATAATGGGCAATGCTCAATGCTCTAATGTTCTCATTTGCACATTGCTTCAATCGACAATCTGTTTCGGACAGACAATCTAAAAAAGTCTGATGCAAAATTAAGTCAATTCTGACGCTGGTCGAGGATTCAAGAACTACAGGTAATGGGCTGCATCACCGCAAGCGATTGGAAGATTTCCAGATATCCCGCAAAGAACCAAAACCGGTCTCGCAACAATTCTGTACAACATAATGATGTGTTGTGAAGCATTGGCAACCGATATTTTCAATGGAATACGGTACAGGAATGCGCTCGAGCTAACTGCTGCTGAAAAATTTGGCCCCTTTCTTGCTCTCGACGTTCATGCAGACCGTTCGTTTCTCTCCGACATCACGTCCAAAATCCTCTCGAACTTGGCATACCGTTCATCCTGTTGTACAACTGCACCCTTGCTCCCCCAAAGAAATTTCAACTGAAACTCGGTTCTAAACATATCAAGGATCAGATCCTCCAGATGAACTCCTTGCAACGCTATTTCAGCATTCCGCTTGTAAACACTTGCGCTGTCAACGAACTTCCTGGCCTCGGTCAGGATTTGAAAGAGAAGGGTGATGCCATAATCAGTCGAATTCCCATAGTCGCCGCCGTTACACAGGAAACTAGAAGTTGACCTGTGAAGAGTTCATTTAATTGGTTCTGTTGTCGAAGTTTCATTTTCAATTACAATCAGCCAATGTCAATACATTTTCGTAACAAGACAACAATTATTCTTCAGGCCAACGTCCTTTTTCTCACCAGCGCTCAATGCATTCTGCAAACTTATACTCTTCCGCTCCAAGTCATCGGTAAATGATTATAATCACATGATTTTGGACTGAGCCGTCTTTACCAGGAAAAGCATGAGCAAATAGTTACGTGCGCACCTACATCGACGCTGCACCTTTTAAAGAACCGTTAGATCGATGTGCTGTGTTCTTGCACCAATCTTCAGGATATTGAGACCAAATCGCCCGCCTAAGTTTTGGGAAAATGGCGGAGTCAAGACGTGCCCACTGGCGTCTTGCGGCTTCGCTTCTCTTTAAGAAGTAGGACAACTGTTTTCATTTCCAACAATGACAACTGTTTTCATTTCCAACAATGACAACTGTTTTCATTTCCAACAATGACAACTGTTTTCATTTCCAACAATGACAACTGTTTTCATTTCCAACAATGACAACTGTTTTCATTTCCAACAATGACAACTGTTTTCATTTCCAACAATGACAACTGTTTTCATTTCCAACAATGACAACTGTTTTCATTTCCAACAATGTTCGCCGAATTTTCTGTTTGAAAAATTTGCCTAAGCAGTTCGTGAAAAATACTCATACATGATTGAAATGCACGCTGAGCTGAAGTTGAGCAAACGGAAAAGCAAGAGGAACGGAAAAGAACGGAAATTTTAAAACGGAAAGACAAGCGAAAACCTTTTCCTCGAAATTGATTGCTTCAAGTGTAACTGTTGAATGTTCCCACTCAAAATTCTGAAACATTGAATTTGGACACCTATATCAAAAGTCGAACCATAAGCGATGCGTACTTGAACTAACTTGATTCCAAGGAAGCTGTCTCCATCCCGGTCCATCAATAACAGGAACGGAAGCAGGTGAGGTACGGTTGTGTTTGGTGCTTGGGGATTTGTCCCTTCGTTCATTTGCTTCAGAGTTGGCTTCAATTTCGCTTCGAAAGTAAACGCAGAATCGGTGTGCTGTTGCCGAAGAACGTGCCAAGTATCAGTCAGACGCTGAATCTGGAATTTCGTTTGAACATGGTTTGCACTTAAACACGGTGAGAGGTCAAGGACAAATTGGTTAATACGAAAACCAGACAGAAAATACATAGATACCTAGCATTTCCTTAAAAATATCGGAGTTGTAGCAAAAAGAATACGCAAGTTTTATTGTGCCTTGTATGTACAAGTAAAGTCCCGGCTGAAATGATATCCTGCGCAATTCCGTTTGGCAGTTTTTTGTTTGTGTGCATAGGATTTAGTAAATACCAGCTTGATGCACGTTCCCGCTATCGCAATTCGCCAAATTTGCAATTTTGACAACAAACTCCGGAAAATGATAATCTGCAAATTTGTGTCAGTCGAGAAGCGGACAATGCCGCGACGTCAAGGCGATCGATTGATTTTAACTTTACAGAAAGGCATGGTGGTCGGAAGGTTCCTGATTTGAGCGGCTTCCGATCTAATCGAGTTCCACAGTTGCGGAATGGCCCGCAATCGGTCCTCATCTCATTGGTCGCTGCACCCAAGAGGATGTGTATGTATGTAACATTGGACCCTGTGTGACTGTAGGACTTATGGGACCGTGTGTGACCTTGTCAAAAATGCCACAACCTATCTGAGACCCCACGAGACCATATGGCACCTTATGGGACCTTGTAAATATGATGCGATTTGATCTCATTAAGTGTCATCATTTACATGTGCGGAAAAACCAATCAACATATTTCCGTGACTTGGCCGCTTCAATGTCACATGGTTTCTATCGCCCAAATACAAGGACAGTGGACAAAGTGGACAATATGGCAAGGCACCGAGGTTTGTGACATCGGGGTCTATCCCAATGGCATTGCAGGACAACTGGGAATGGGATCAAATATTTTAATGTCGCTGGGAACGGAAATGTAGAAGGAAAGATATAAAAACGGAACCACGTTTCGTAGCATAGAATAGAGTAAAATACTTTTTAAAGACCCAGTAGGGCGACGGGATCGGATGGAATGAGCTTTCGCTTTATCGCGTTGATCGATCAGGCCCATATCACAAGCGCCGATCAAAACATGAAAACAAAAAACGGTAGAATGCAAATGAATAGAATCAAAACGTCCGCAGCTGCTGAAACCGAGCCGGCAAGCAGGCTGCCCCACTTATCAGACAAGCAACTAAGAAAATTCACTTTTATTTGAGGATATTATTGCTGACTGGGGTGTACAAGTATAGGTGTACCATTTTAGGTGTGGATTTCTTCTGATATTTTCATTTCTGAGAAAATCTTTTCAAATTCAGCGGGGAATGGAATGTTCACATTTGATGTGGGCGAAAAAACTTCCGAAATCACTTGACCTTGAGGCGTCAAGATTGCCGGAAACACGGGCAGGCAGTGCAGGAAATATGAGTTGTGACGATTTTTCCGAATTTTATATATCCAATTTCAACAGGGTTCGATGCTATTTCACATCTTACATGCCATTTGAGTATATTTAAAAGGATCTCCTCCTTGTTCCCGCAGGGTGTCTGGGCGTTGTATTTCTGATGATGCGGGCAGGGTGGAAAATGGAACCCCTTGTGTTTCATATTCGTGGCACAGTTCCATTGGAACAAGGGCGCTGAAATCTGAACCACTTGTCACCACAACGCTTGGAACAAAATCCACAATCTTAAACAAAACATTGGTGTTCTACACGTAAAATGTTGCGTTTTTTATCTCTAAGCTATGGATATTGAGAATCATGGTGATGCAGGAGATTATGAGCTGCTGGAACATGACAACACATTGGTACATACCAGTCCTACGACCATGCATTTCGCGACATTTGAACATTTTCCACATTTGTACAGGTGTTGCGAATGTTCAAGGTTTGCAAAATTTCGCCAATAATTGCCTCTTTGTCCTGACACTGCCTGGATTGCCAGAGCACTTTCGTGTGAGCTAATGCAATGTCACGAAGGTCCTTATCACCAATACCTTTAAGATCCTCAATGGCAACAACCTCTAGATAGCGAACCTAAATTAGGAAAACGAAATGGGTTTTCATACACGAGTCAAGTGACAAGTGGTTCAACTTTCAGCTCAGTTGTTCCATTGGAACAAGTCAGGGGTGAAATTTCTGGAACTGCCCTCGTGCATATTGGAAATCAATTTTTTGACTTTCGGGAGATTATGCCAGCAAAAGCAAAAAAGAGGAGATATCCCATCGATGCGAAATGTTGCGCAATTTGTCGACGTGCGACGATATAAAATCTCCAACCTGTGGAAGACAAAGTGACATGATGATGGTTGTGAAAGCGTAGAGGTTTCCCAGCGCCGTCTTTGCGTCAACTGCAACTTGAATCCACTTTTCTATCAGCTCCGCTCGGGAAGCTGCAGTTGGACAGGTCAGGATTGTCAAGGCGATGAACAGCTGAAGACAATCGGACCTGTACATAGATGATGATGATGAATCTTTATCGGAGGTAATAAACGGCAACCATAATGTTGCAAGGAAAGTTGAAGGCAATATTGAGCAGATAAAGGTGGAACGGATGAAAAAGCAGATAATATTCAGATGTATTTGCATTGAATATGTACTTTGCCAAAACTTGTGAGCAAAAGGCCCAGCTCGTAAATGGGTTGTACCGTTTTTAATTGTACTTTACTGTAACACGTCCATTTTTGTGTTGTATAGTTTGAAGGGTGTTCTCCAAAAATGTAGATTCAATTCATTTCGATTCAGCGTTGCACCAAAGACAGTTATTTTTTCGCTATTCAATTCACGTTCAAATCATTTACCCCCTTTGCATTCGTAATAGGAGTGGGTCTAGATATCACGGGAAGGTTTTCCTTGGCAACTTTCGAATGCGGTCACGACTTTTCAAAAACTTTCGAAAGAGGTGACGAGAGAGGTGCAACAATTTAAAAATAGATAGAGTTGGAACTGTAAGCCGGAAATTTGTGTCGGCGTAATTGAAAAGAATGCAGACCAGACGTTTACAACCGTGCGTGCCTTGTGCGCTGGATTCCTTTTCTTTGGTCAGAGTCTGTCAGTTTGCCTTTTTTGTCGGAATAAGTGATAAAGAGCAAGGCCACATAGGGACCAAAACGAGTATTGTTTAACTTACCTTGCGATCAAGCCTTCTCTAATTTGTCGTCCTTCTGGCAGTGTGCACAGTTCGAGATTGGAAACACATTCCTGATAAAAACCACTGTTTGCTACACCTCCTCGTCCATAGATCAAATCAAGATCAACTCTTGTGATGTGATTTGCAAGAACCTTCGAACCAGTCTCCAGGAGTGTCATCTTGACACTTTGTAGGGTAGAAGATTCAAGTGGTTTGTTTTCTATTGACGGAAGCAGAAGGGTCTGTAAAATATCGTTTTAAATTGCATGGTTTTTTACCTGTCCCTAAAGTTATTTTTTATTTTTTTTACACACGGGTACACATCAACCTCTTCATCCCTCTCATTTACAGGTGCTACTGCGTGCGAGTGTTTTTTTTTTAATTGGACGGAATTCTCCAACCAAACAGCCGAACTGAACATCCAAAGAAAAGAGAAACAAAATGCTTTTCGGTGTTGTTTTCGTGGCTGGTTTGGTTCTGGGTACGACGTTTTGTCGTTTCTTTCGCTGCACGTCATGCTGTCAAACCACCTGTGTATAAAAACCCAATTTTGAGCTTTCAAAATTGCAGCAGTTTGGAATCTCTCCCTGATAAAGTGACTTGCCCTAAAAGACTTGCCACTGAGTATATCCTGTCTTGCAGGGGAGACTTCAGTTTTCCGTTGCTTTTCAATTCGGCTTTTGTCTGTCTAATATTGAAAGGAGGAGACTCTGAAAAGAAAGACATCAATCAATCAACGTTGAGGAGGTTCTTCATGCATAAGACTTCCCTCTGAAGAATATTTCCAGTCTAACAAATGAACAAATTTAGTGTGATGGAGGGGAAAGAATGATGAACAAATTTAGTGAGATGGAGGGGAAAAAATGAAGGCTGAGGAATCTGCAATGACATAGCGACACTTTTTGACACTGAGAAAGACCTCCTGTTTCCGCATCTTTAAATTTACGCTTTTTATTAACTCGACCTTCGCTATGTCCCAACGATTTGCATCACACATCTATCGCATTGGTCCCCATTTCTCGAAACGAACCTGGAAGTTCTCAGGATCGAAGAGAGGCATCGATTCGGGAAGCTGAAATTGTTGAAGATTCTCTGCCATTGCAGAGTCGCAGTCTATTCTGAAGTTAGACTCGTTTCTCTCATTCTGCTCAATTGCCGATCTCTTTAGCACGACTCCGACTCCAGATCGGGTGTGAAGCGAGGAACTGTTCTTAGGTGATGCCGAAGAAACGGAACCGGAACGAGATCGCGATAAGATCGCCTGTTCGCTGACAGCTGATGGACTGCTGCGAACGGAACCCGAAGATCCACTTCCAGAGTCGGTTCTCATTTTGCAGGACTTCATCTGTTGTCGATTGGCTTCAACTGACGCTGAACTCTCTGGACAAGAATCCTGTGCTTCAACAGACTGTGTTGTCGTCGGACTCTGAAGGTTTCCGATTGAGGCAGTGCCATCTGTAGGGGTTGGAGGCTCTTCACTTGTGCCTAAAAGAAGTGAACAAGCAACATTCCCAAGGTCACGCAAGAGTTTGTGATGCCCAATTGGAGCTCAACTTTTGTGACACCATGATGTGAATGTATGAATATTTCAAAGATGAACCTGGCGAAAATGCGGAGGCGGATCTGACATATCGACTAGAAGTTTGTGACTTGCCTTCATTAATTGTTTGCGAACCATCTGACGATAATATTTTATTTGTATTTATATTTCCGCTTGACAGATATGCAAACATTTGAACTTGGTAAATATGATGACAAATGTTCATGGTCAAGAAACTGAAACGATTCTATAGAAAATACGCCTGGAAACATTATCAAATGGAATCAAAATGTCCTGGAAACATTATCAAACAACGACAAGAATAGAGCTCATTACGTACAGATAAACTCTAGTGAGTAAGCGAATTTCTGATTAAACGAGAATCCTTGGGTAGAAGAATGACACTCTCGAACTGTTTCAGAAGAAAACGAATGAAAAATGAGTGTTTATAGCTTAACAGTAGGAACCAAAAAGTTATGGGCATTGAGCGTGGCTGTTATTGAACTATGGTTCATGCGAATTTTATCAGGAATAGAGATTTGCATGGAACCCCTGAGAATCTTTTCCAGTCTGCAAAGAAGTCTATCGACCTTCATCGTAACAGGAGTGAGAGCCCCAGCTCACTGAACAGCGGTAAAACTAAATGTAAAACGTGCTGCACTTTTCTGTACCATTTCAAGAGCACCAATATGACAGATGCAAGAAAGAGATCCCAGGAAGTTGAATTCCATTTTAATTTCAATGCTTTCTTTCATACTGCGATTGCAAGGATGGCGTATTCAAATTTTCGGCTTGCATGCTGTATTTACGGTTTATCCTGGTCAGTTGTCGATGGGACCAACGGCTGCTGTTTTGTTTACCTTATTGTTCAGATTTTAACAACCCACCTTTCCTGAAAAAAAAAATGTGTACGTTTTGGCAAGCGTGTATGATCAACCACGTGTACGTTTTTTATTTATACGGAGCCATTCTGAATACCCGGGCCATAGGAGATTACGTATTTCATACTTTTGAAAGCACGGGGCAATGTAATTCCCCATTTATCATGCGTCGCAAAACACATTACATGAAGGAATGCATTTAACGGCGTTTACTAAATGGGGATTAACATTGTCCCGTGCTTCAAAAGTCTAACAAAAATCTCCGATGGCCCGAGTATTCAGAATGGCTCAGTATAGTAAACGTGTACGTATATTATCAACCAGTGCAGCATTTCTCGGTTGCAGAAACACGGTGTTTTCCCGTTCCAATTTAGAGGTTGGGGCGTCTTTTGGACGTCGAGTCGGTGCCTCACAAACCTCGATTAATTGCGTCTTCAACATATGAATCTGAAACGAATTTTTGCAAAAAATTCAAACGTCAGCGTCACAAAGGTGCCCGTCTATGAAAACAGCCCATTCTGACATGTATTCAGTTGGCCCGCCAATTGTTCATGATTCAGGTCGTCAAACGTTTGATTTTGGTCAAGCTTTTGATTCTCGCGAGTCAAACTCACTGTTTTTTTCTGACCGAAAAGACATTCGTTCTTCGGAAAACACTGGCAGCATAACCTATACCTATCACCACGGTGACGCAATCAGTCCAACCCACTCGAGTCAAAATCCGTGACAGAAGTGATGAGCTGACCTCACAAACGTCATAGAAATCTTTTGGAGTTGGTAGGTACTTGCTGAGGGTGAATCGCTGGTTCAGCCCCATTCACTGCCAAATTATTTGGTAAAAACGATAAAGAATTCACACGAATTGGAAAATGCAAAGGGAAGTCGGAAAAGAGGCAATATTGCTACATGAATTTTGTCCTGGTGTGTTAATCGATTAGAGTTTGTTTTTCAAAGTTTAACACGTAGACATCGTGCGAAAGTTTTTACACCATCAATATCAAATTGTCGTTTGTTGTGGTTACTTTGTAGTTGGGCCTCTGGCGGTTGCACAATAAACTGTCTTTTTAAGAGCAATATGGGATTTTTCAAAAAACTGCGCGCACTGTGGAGAATACATAGCAAGTTTTGCACAATTTCTGAGAAAGGCAAGAATGCCAGTTAATTACGAATAAATGAACATTATCTGTACCAAAACATTGGTTTCAATATTTGGTAGTCCGAAAGTGAACGACAAAAGATGAAAAACAATGGAAAACTTGACTACAAACTGTTCTGAAAAGTAGAGTGAAAAGCAGTGCGGGACGCATATTTTATTAATCGAATTTTTTATACGAATCGGGACATATCCCGACTTTTCGCGTGAACAAAAAGCAAACAAAAGCTAACTTAACCCAACCTAACCCTAACCTATCCCTACTGACCCACCTAACCTACTCTAACCCAATCTAACCCATTTTCTTTGCTCCGAGTGTTTTTCTCACTTTCCGTGGGTCGGACGTTTTACATGGGGTCAAATGGAAAAGTGCCGATTGATGGAAATCGAATGCGGGACAAGATCATTACCAGAGTTGGGTCTCCAAGACACACCCCTGTTGGGTTTCGGTGGCGGTCTCTCTTCTGCAATCGGAGTTGTTGCATCGGTAGGGGTGGCAGCATGAAGCGTCGAGTCACTTCCGTCTTCGAATTCGATCTGCCGTCTTTCCAAGCATGGACTCAGAGCCGGATCACTTTGACCTCGGAACATCTGACTTCTGATTGGAATGTGACGGCTGAGCAGGTCTGGCCTCGGTAGGGAGTGGGTTGAGTAGGATTTCAAGTGATTTGGGGTAGTGTTGGAGATTGGAAGAGGTTCACCCTGCAAATCAGACGACGATGATCGTAATGTTGGAGCATCTTCGGAAGCTCTTCTTTTGGCAATTGATGGTGGTAATGATCCTGTTGTAAAGAGAAGCAATAAAAGAGATAGACTTAGGCCCCGCCATAAAAAACAAAAGATCAACTGCGCCGGGCACCAGAATATTCAATGTAACGAACATCAACGATTGAAGATACCAGGAAACACAATGCTGTAAGAACCGCCGAAAGTGGCAAAAATATTTTCAACAACATTGTTTCAGCGATGATGGCACCCATGCATATGGTGTTTTGACCAAAATGTTATTCATCAGGTTGAAAGCAATCTTGCAGTCGCACTGAGATATATCAATAACAATTATGTGGCATTTTGCCACCAATATTTGAGCACAAAATAATCACAAGGTGGCACGGATCCTTTTGCCATCATCGGCAAAATGTTCTCACCACTTTTACCACGGATGCCATGTTACCAAACCTTTCGTGTATTAAAAGTATTTTCCTCTCCTTTACATCGCTGCAACAATAAAACCTCCTGCAAATTATCAGGGACTGAGGCCACTTTATATACCTGTGTTTCAATGGTTTGTTTTTTCCATTTTTGTTTTGCTTGCATGTTTGCTTGTTTTTGGGGAAAAAGTTAATTGTCTCAATTTGCCAGAGATGAGATCTGGGACTCAGGAGTGTAAGCCTTTTGGATATACGGGTACATACAATGTCTGCTTCGTGGATGCCTACCTTGGGATGAGCCACTGCATCTATTCTTCAAAGGCAGTGCGGGTACTACAGGTGCAGGTTGGTTTCTTCTTATGACAGGTGGCGAATGAAGTGGTGTGGTGGACACTTCCGGGATGCTTTGTGAACTGTTGCTTCGAGAAGATGAGCTCAGTTTCGAGAGTGTATTCGAACCACTGATCGACGAGGACGATCCACGAAATGAACCACCCTTTTAAGGATTGAAACAGACGAAAGATCTCAATTGAATCGCCATTTTAAAGTGCTTCGAACTTAATCTGCCAATTTTTTTCTAATGAAGCACAACTAGAGAGCAATTACTGGTCTGATAATGGAGATAGGAATCGTTCCTTTAGATAGACAAATACGATATGAATAATCTTGCGGAAAGAGACCCTTTTCAATAGGGCGAAACGAGTAAGACAACAGTCACTAGCCTGAACTGAAACGAAAAGAGGATCTGTGATACAGAATAGAAGTTGAGCATGGCCACATTGCAAGAATAGACTGACAACGACGATGGTGCACACATTTTAATAAAATTACTATAGGCCTTAACTCAAAAGAGGATATTTTGATCACTAGGGGCAAAGGGAAGGTGCACGCTCATTCCAAGAGATATCGTTTCAGGTATGGTCTATACTTTACACTCGCGACTATTCTGGGTAGATACAGATGTCTCTACTGGGCAGAACGTTATTTTATTTCGAATGCTTCAGGGCATCTCCAGTCCACCTGTGCTGAGAAGAAAATGAAGAAGAAAACCATTTTGCTGCACCTGCAAAAATGCGACAGAACATTGCCATTTTGTAAAAAAAATCCACACAACGTGTTGCTATTTGCGGCCACTCAGACTTTGACAAACGTTCATCGGAGGCAAATTCTAGTCAATCGGCGAGAAATAGCGCTAATCCATTGGATTACTCGGAATTTGAATGACCTTTTGGATTTATTATTGTCTGCGAAATGGGTGAATTTTCCACCCTATTGCTGTGAATTTTTCGCAATAATTTTGTGAGAAATTGCCGTCGAATATTTTGCAGCGTAATAATTCTGTTCAGGCAAGAGTTTTGGCAATTATAACAATTCTGACTCACAGACAATATTTGCTGCCTAAACTTTGTAGCGTAATAACTCAACGGCATTTCCCTGTTCTTCGGCCGCTTCATGATAGCACACGATGCCATAGAAATGTACTTCCCACTTCCAACGTAAAATGTCACCAAATCGGACAGGGTGTCGAAAGCGTCCTCCTCTAATTTATATTGAACTCTTTCGTAAACAGTGTTCGGATGAATGATTGCCTGAAAAAATGGGCGATATAGAATATTACAAAATTGAAATAAAGGTTGTTTCTCAAAATGTGACTTTTTCACAGCTGTTAAAAAAACTATCGCAGTTATTTACGTGGTAAAAGTCGAATTTCGTTGAGCTGCTGTGATATTCAGCACAAACTCATGCAATCAGCTAAAACTGCACCGAAATTTGCTGACGACCAAGGCAATCAAGGGTAAAAATCTATCACGGTTCAAAAATTCAGTGTCCGTGCTCGCACCCGGCACGCAGTTCACAGAAGACTAATTTCATTTTCCGTGGTCAAAAAGTCAGTTTTCAACTGGAATTTTCTTTTCGTAAGCGGTGAAATTTGAATGCCTGTACCTGGCTAACGATTTTGTCATCGTTTTGCTCATCAGACTGCCGTGTGCCCAAATCAGACAGTTTCGGACATTTACGAGTAGTGTATCTGTCGGCGCATTTTCCAGCGCGTTTTCCAGATTTTAAATTGCTTTACCCATTCACCCGTGGCACTTTCGAACGTGCAGTTTGCATCTGTGTGTATACAGAGGGTTGGAACTCGCCTTTGCAAGTTGGAATGTTTGGAAATGGAGAGAAAATTGGAATTTCCACGGGGTTTTCCGGGGAATTTCCAAATTCCACGCCATGATTGATTTCTTACTCGTGAATCTGAGCAAAAGTTTTAAAACCAAATATCTTCAAGTAAAGTTTTTAAGACTTCCCTGGCAGAAAAAGTTCTCAGGCAGTTGGTCCATCATCACAACAATCTCACTTACTGTATCATAACACCTAATTCATCAATTTTATTCACAAGTCTATCTTTAACAATCAGAAGGACGAAACTTGCTGACAACGAAAGGTTATCCACACAACTTATTCATCAATTAGTCACAAATCTACCTTAAACACTCAAAAGGGACAAACATTTCTGACAACGAAAGGTTCTATCCACACGTCTAATTCGAGTGATTCATTAGTTAGTCACAAGTCTATCTTTGACACTCAAAAGTGGACTAACCTTGCTGACAACAAAATGTAGAACGGAGCCGTTCCATCTGCTGGTCAAAACGAAATCCCCTGGTTGTGATGTACAGTCCCTCACAAGAAACTCTCCATCTTCGGTGAGCAGTGTTTCAGCCTTCTGACGTGGAATGCATCCATGATACCATCCATGTGACCTAATATCTCTGGCGTCAAGGGAAAGTTCCCACTCCAGGAGTTTCCTTAATTCTTGAGTGTTGTCAGTTTTGCTGGCATCCTGGTACACGGAGAATTCGGAGAATAAGGAAAAGAATGGGCGAAATGAATAACCATGTAGTTGCTGGAAGTTATCGTCCGATAATTTTCGACTGATCACACTTACCAAATTGTGAAAACGAAAGAGAATAATCAATCGGACTCTATTCTTAGCTGTATTTTCGACAATGGCCTTTTGGAAGGTGGCCATTTGTGTTCAATTTTCAATTTGCCATTTCAATTTTCGGTCCTAACCTTGAGTGTCGAGCTCAATCCTTATGGTATAGTGAATAAAGTGATCACAGCAGTGATGTCATCTTGTGGTGCGCAGGAATGGCAAATAGACTCTCAGAATATCAGGACATCATTCAGTGAGATTCCCTGTTTCTTTTACCTTTTGCTCGATTTGATCAACTTGTTACACGGCACTCTACGTCTGGAGGCAGGGCCACTACGAATTGATAGTCTTATCTTGGTAGCTTTGCCCACAGACCAATTTCAGTGCATCATATGGCCTGATGCCGGATTCAGCAACGCAGTGGTCGTATTTTTAGGCACCTAACCTAAACCTCGGCTGCCAAAAATCCTCCAGTTTGCCCACAGCTGATTACAGAAATAGCACTACTATGAAAGTGAGAATGAGAAACCCTATGCGTATGTTTAGCGTGCAAAGAAATTTACTTTGACTGTTTCACAAATAAATGTTGAAAATACGTTTCACGGAGATTGGACTTGGAGGCCATCAGTGACTTGAAACGCACTGGTTAAGCAAAGGTCATATGCTCTGCGAGAGCTAATGAAACTGACTGGAATGGCCAAAAATAGATGTGCCTTTATGACTAACCATTTTATCTAGATCTGATAGACTCTTGCTCTGCGTCTTCGGTTCCGAGTCAATTTCGGTTGCTGAAAATACGAGGCTGAAAATTGACAACCAAAAACGTCTATTTGCACAATTTCGGATCAGGCATTTTTTTGATGACGAGTACAACTGCCGAGTCTGGCAAATTGCAACTTCAACTTCAACGCGAGTTTGGCAATGGCTTCAACGCATTTACACATTCGCAAACGACAAGACATTTCAAGTTCCGTTGGAGGCACGAAGGCAAACGACAGAAAACACATGAAATCGAACGAATGAGAACATTTTCAAGACGAAAAACATCCCTGGCATTCTTAGCCCACAGTACAGTAGACTCTACAAAAGCACTACAAGAACATTTTTGCCTTTAATCTTTGACACTTGAAAACATTCGGCGTGGGAATGCTCAGCGGTTCAGAACTTGCATCACAGTTATACGTGTGTTTTCAATTCCGTCTGCACAGACAGAGCAAAAAAGAACTTCTTTCAAGCAGCACGATGTGTCGTCAATGTGTCTCGTTCGTTTTGATTCAAGTGGTTGAAATCAGTGCTTCAATTATTCACATTCACAAAACACAAACGCAATGGCGGGAGACACCGCACAGATCGATGAAGTGCATGTCGGGCTCGGGCGTCGGCTGCATTCAACTGAGGCGCCCTTCCGAAAACCTCGATTTTGCGCGCTGCTCCCCTTGCCCTTTCCAATAGCCTAAAGAACAGCGCTTGGAATGCCTTATGGGGCGTCAATTTACTTTACAGGGTGTACTTGAACGAAGAACTTGAATTTGCGCAGAGAACGCGGCCAATAATAAATCTGTCTGCTCAAGTGTTTGGTAGGTACACCTGCTGTTTTTAATGTCCCTGTGGTGTGGTCAGGTCCATATCCCTATACTTCATGACAAAAACTCATTGAAGTGTTTGAGGAGTTATTTTCCTCGATTAAAGTAAAAAAGGAAAACGGACCCACATCTGCAGACGTTGCAGTTGGGACTTTTTGGCTGAGGAACATGGTGAGTACAAAATGCCCTTTTATCAGGGGAAAATAGACACGTTGGGCCCATGTCATGCCCAATTTATACTTGCTTTGTGGAGAGTCATTTTTTCTTACCAGCTCGCAGCTTCTGGCAATGTTTCCAATTAGGGCCCATCATGAACAGAGCATTTTCCGTATTTTTGTGTCGGGAACTATTTGCCAATATTGATAAAAAATGCAAGAGAAGATGGAAAATGGGAAAACAAAAACGAAAAAAACGGGCGACGGGAATTGTGAAACTGAAACGGAAAAGAGAAATCATTTATCAAAAATTAAGAGAACATAAGGAACTGAATTAAGAAAACATGACAAGAATAGTTGAACCTTTTGATGTGATGTGAATCAGTAACGCTGTGGCGAAATGACTGCTTGAGAGATTTCTTAAGTTTACCTGAAAAATGAAAAAGTATTCGCAGATGATGAAGCTGATTAACCGTCAAAAATTGGTGAAACAAGGAGTAAAATTGTGGAAGGGAAGCATTTGTTCAAAATTCTTCCGCACTGCAGCGCTCCAAAACGGCATCAGCAAAGTACCTAATTCAAGTCGGGAAGATATGCTATGGAGAAAAAAAAGATTGAAACTGAAACAAAACTGAAACTTTCCAAATATTGTTATTGGGGTCACTCACTTCTTGTGCAACAAAATTCAACTTTTGAGATATTTCAATGAAATAGTTGTTCGAGCTACTTGTATAATTGGCAACAGCAACAAGAATCGTTCACAAC